>VONZ01000387.1:0-150000 GCA_012976165.1 Labeo catla
AACACAATGCATTGTCTCACAAACCTTTCCTGTTATCTGAGAAAACTGCAAAAATACTGAAATATATATTTTTTTATCCAAGCTCATATTATTTCCATCACCAGTTTTGCTTTTGTTTGCAAAAATGCAAAGTTTTGTGAGCAAACACCAGTTTCATTTTTTTTCCATTATGATTGTCATATATGTCCTTGGAATTATGTAATTTTGGAAACAAAAATGATGGTCAAGACATGTATTTCAAATGCATCCATTTCATCTGCAAAAAACAACATAAATGCACTATCTGCTTTTGCTCACATGAATCTCTGAGTTTTTTTTGATTCCTCCCCTGACTGCAGCCGCCTACTCCCTTCTACATTCAAGGCAAGGCTTGTGGCATCTTAAACAAGTCTACTGTTTTTATCTACAGTCACTGTGTGTGTTTACACTTTGGTTGCTGTTACAGCGAGCTTGCTGCATATTAAATTAACATCCAAAAATAACACACTTTACCTTCCTAAAAACAAACTAAAACTAAAAAGAGCTAACAAAGTCACTAATGTTGTATCGTTTTAAGCAAGAGAATGAGATTAAACTTGACATCACATGACACCAGAGATGGATGTCATGAGATGTCATGTCAACAAACAAGAGCCAAACTAATAGAACTCAAGTTGTTTATAACCTTGAACAAATCTTTCTGTACAAGTATGATGATCTCAAAGGCAGCGCCGTGACTGAAGGGCATCAGGTAGTGGATCTCCTCTTTTCCCCAGCGCTCCTTCTGCAGTGTGTTACAGACGATGTAGGGAGACCGCTTGAAGCGAGGATTAAAATGAAAGGCCACATCTGCCCGAGGCTTCATGCTGCTCCCGCACGTCAGGTCAACCTGAAATCTACGAGACATTTTGCTGTTTATCACTGTCTGCATTGGCTGTGGACAAAATTCAAATGTGATATGAATACATAGCAGGACACATAGCAGTGTTTCTTCTTCTTATAGTAACTAACAGATTTCAACTGTTTTATTTTTGTTATATGGTTGCTAACCACCCTGCAATTTATTTATTTATTTATTTATTTTGCTATGACTTGTTTATTTTTGCAACTCTTAAAATACCTTTAATGCATAGATTGTATTGTTTTGTCCCTTTTCCATGAATGAGGATCTAAACAAAAAATGAAATAAACAATCCATTTTTTGTGTAATTGAAAATTTTGACTGTCCCTCAGCTGTGTTGTAATTTTCAACATTTTTACAAGCATTTTACAAAGAGTACTTTGCTTGGTAAACACAAAAACAAATGGCATTAATAAAGAGCAAGCTGGAGATATCAGACATATAATGCATGAAGAAAATATATGAAGATAAATTCTACTCTATTCTATTGCATTGAATTCAGTTCTGTTCTATTCTATTGCATTGCACTGAATTGCATTGTTATATTCAATTCTTTAGATCTGCATTCTGTTCTATTCTATTGTATTGCATTCAGTTCTGGAAAAACATAAAGGTGAGAAATTAATAACAACATTTTTATTTTTGGGTGAACTAAACCTTTAAGGGCCAAAATTGCCCATAAAAAAAGTCTGGTGCTTCTATCATCTTTTAAATCTACTGATATAATATTTCATGCTTAAGTAATGTCTGCATGTTCATATAAAGCTGAAACTGGCTTCTCACCAGAATGATCCCTTCCTTGGTCCAACACTGAGCTGACTTAAGCTAAACAATGACACTATTGTATTCTATAGCTGCTTTACAGCAGAATCTGAACTGTTTCCATAGCTGAGTTTCCATAACTGATTCTGATGTTTTCCTGTTTATATCCGTTAAGCTGCTTTGACACAACCTGTACTGTATAAAGCTCTACAGAAATAAGGGTGAGTTGACTGGAGCTCAAATGTCACTGTACTACCTCCTGTGCTTTCTGTCTAAGGCAGTGACATATAAGGTGGAAAGAATGATTCAAATATGACCCAAATCAAACATTTTAATCGCTCACCTGTCAGAATCACTGGGTACACTGCCCTGAATAAGCACCATCTCTCCAGGTTGAAGTCCGCCCAGGATGGTACCAGCATAAGGAATCGTCTAAGAAAATGACGAGAATCATTACTCAGTTAGCCCTACGTTTTAAGCCTACAATATATAAATATTTACGCTTTTATCACTGAAAAACAAATAAAGCATTAACAGATAAACACGAACAAAACTTGTCACCAATAAGCAAAAAGTGTAAATAGGGTAAATTACTTACTGGATTCATTATTGTTTGTTTCGGGTTTGCGACAGACATTTTAGCGATGTTTGTTCAGAAATTCTTTTTATATGCTGTTACTCCGAGTTAATCAACGTCTGAGGAAGAAATATAAACACTTTCTGCACTTTCACTTCCGCATGTGAGAATGACGCATTCAGTAACCAATTAATGCGCTATATGAGCGCGACGCGTTCAGTGACCAATCAATTTCTCCATGAGCGCGACGCGTTCAGCAACCTGTCAATACGCTATTTAAGCGCGACGCGTTCAGTGACCAATCAGTGCGTGGTATGAACGCGACGCGTTCACTGACGAAACGTTCAGTGGACAGAGTTTCGGGTAACTAGAGGCGGTCTCAGGGTGAGACTTTGGCCAATCAGAGTGCACTATATTTACTGACCAATCACGGCGCTATTTGTACAATGATGGTTTGTACTTGTTTTTCTTTCGAAGAGGGAAGCAAAGCGTTAATGTCCAGGAGTGAGAGAAATGCAGTGAATACGTAACTAAATAATTTCTCATGTTTGCATGCATTGTGCTTGAATTAACGATCTTACTTTTTAACCCCTACATGATTGTTTAAAGAACAATGGCAAGAGAGGTGCTTCTCTTATAATGACAGGTTAATATGCGTTTCACTTGAAGTTCAATCAATCGGAGCACATGACGCGGAAGTATGAGCAAAATTCATGACAAACTTCATTAGTAGTTCATACAAACACCCATCTAAACATGCACACACACAGTCTGCTGTTTATAATCGTCTGCATTGTCGGGTGCTCTGCTGAGTTTTATGTTATAGATGATCGGATTGGATTAGGGAGAGAATTTGATGGAATCGGTGGATTAAGTGGAGGAGGAGTAAGTTGTGTTAACTTTTTTAATTTATTTTTTGCGTAGAATGTCCATTGTTCTGTCGGTGGTTGCGAGTGACTAACCGTTGCTTTTCTTCTCAGGCCACTTCCCGACTTCTTGTCAACTATGAAGAGCCGTATCGAAGTCAGATATTGGATTTCTTGTTCAAGGTTATTGGGTTTAATATGTGTTGAGCTTAATATTGTGTGGCATTTAATGATGGACATGCATTGAATAACCAGATGTGTTATGTTGTGGGTTTGGTTTTATTCAGCCCAATTTTGGAGCTTCGCTGCACATCCTAAAAGTAGAAATAGGAGGCGATGCTCAAACCACAGGTAATACGAAGTGTCTGTATTTCTTTGTTTGTTTGTCTGGCTTTCTATTTTGATGTTGTTCGCCTTTATTTTTTGTTAAATAATCCATTAAAAATGCAGTTCATACATTTAATACACTTCTATGCCGAGCATGGTTTTGAATTAATACAATTAATTCAGATGGAACAAAAATTTAAAAAGTCTATAAGAAAAGCATCATTAAAAGATGAGTAGTTTGTCATAATATTTTAATATTTCATAGAAAACAATAATTTAACAAAACCTGTTAACCAGTTATTTGAAAAACCTTTGTACAGGAATCAGAGTCACCTGTTGTGAGTCATGTGATAGAAACATGCTGGGGGAGAAAAAAAAAAAAAACAGGAAACCAGAAAAATTATATGATAAAGAGAACCCCTGTGTCACTGGTTTAAAAAAAAAAAAAAATAGTTGAGCTTTTAATGACAAAATCCCCCAAAACATAAAATGAAATAAGAATTCATATTTACAAAATAATAGTTTTATTTAAAAACATTTTTGAAAAAATAAATAAATATATATATGTATGTGTGTGTGTGTGTGTGTGTATTAATGGGCTTTAGGGATTCGTATGCACTGAATATGTTATTATTACATATTATTGGGTTTTATAATGTGCCACAGTACACTGCGGTATAAATTGTATTTAATAATATTTACACCTATGTGCAAAGAAAATACTTCTATTTTCACTTCAAATACCCTCTGCTTTATGATTGTATGTATAACCTTTTAAATATTTTTTTTTTTTTTTGTATTTTGGACTGTCTCAATCTGTTTATACTGACATTGGTTAAATTGATTGCCAAGTCTCTGAGGTTGCAAGTCTCTGAGTTGATTTCTAGAAGGTGGTTCTACGCTGCCATGGTATCTAAATGTATCAGGTGGCAGTCCATTGGTAGTAGCTGTTCATTTGCATTAGTGCTGCACGATTAATCGTATCGCAATCGCAATCGCGATGTCAGCCTATAATAACCTATAATAGGTTGCGTAGTTGTCTATAGCTCTGTATCATGCTTGAAAAAATTGGTCTCTATTTGCACTTTGAATATTGAGAGAGTAGCCTAGCCTACTTTGATTATGGCTGCACTATTGTTTGCACTTAATACAACTATTTTTTGTTTAGACTATTTTTATTTATACTGTTTTTATTTATATTTGTAAAAAAGATCTTCAGTCAGGAGGTCACACGTTCTAGAAGCTCATAATTCATGTACAGTTATAATGTCTAAAGAGAATCACATAAAATCATACAGGAGAGACGCCAGTCAGTTGAGTTTGTAATGTATGTAAGTGCAGGAATGTGGTCAGAAGTGGTCGAAAGTGGACAGAAGAGATGGATTAAAACGCCAGGTGTAAACGACTGTGTCTCCATTGTCCACTTGTGATCCGATCGACCAAAAACATATCCAGTTTCCTTTTCAAAAGAGTTTACACAGAGTATGTTACATTCTTCATAAATGTCCGTTTGTTTGGGCAAAATCTTTAAAATATCTTATTTTTGTGAAAATGTGTATGTTTTTATTTTATTTAATTTAGCTATACTTTTGAGAAAATAAGTATAGCTAAATTAATGCAAATGCTATTTCATTTGGTAAACAATTTATTTTGAAACCATTTCTAGTGTTACAAATACACATTTCCGCATTATCACTAATCTGTGTGTGCATTTTCTTTAAAAACCCATCAAGTTGACTTACAATACCATTTATTATAATCGCAATCGCGTATCGCAATATTGACCTCAATAATCGCAATATGAAAATTTTCCGAAATCGTGCAGCCCTAATTTGCATTAAGTTGAGCTCTGTCCAACTGTAAAACATTGCCAGCAACTTCTGATGCTCATGTAGCAAATAAATTGCCAACTCACAGAAAAAAAAAAAAAAGCTGTAAAGCTTTGTTATAGCCAATCACTAGCAGTGTCACTCCATTTTTACAACAGTGCAGGGCTCTCAAGTCTCACGCATTCACCGTGAGACACGCATTTCAACCAGTTAACACACTCTCACGCCACACCTTGTATTTCTCACGCTGAGATAAGGGATAACTTGTCCCGCTCTATTTCTCCCACTCTGGTCTATGCATCCCTGCCTCTGCTGAATCGTTTTTTATCCCCGGTGGTGATAAAAACATTCCGCGAACCCGCTCCTAAGTCCCGATCTAAATCAAATGATTCGTGATAGGCGCTCTGAAGTCCCGTTCTGAATCAGATGATTCGCAATCCGACTGTAGCGCTTCGAAATCATTTTGCGATGTAGTGTTTTACTGATTCGGAGTTTCAAAAAGCTCCGTTGATACTGTGTTCTTTGCTTGCTTTCTCTATAGAATTTATTCGTTGTTTGAAATGAAATCATTACAATTAATAGGCCTAACTGTTTTTTTTTTTTAATTAAATTGTGATTACGTTAGACACAGTTTCCGTCGTATTAAAAACATTTCATGATATGATACTCATCATCTGGTACTTGCCTAAAAAGACGCGTATATAATGTGCGTTGTTAACAGATTACACTAACATTAGGTTACTTAGTTGGGCTATAGCTTTATTGGAGTTAGTTCAACCTCCGCCTATGGAGAGAGAAAAAAGTTTTCAAAGCAAACCCCCCTCTGCTTTTTTCACAAATCGCACCCTGGGCAGATCTGGACAGACACATTTATAAAATAAATTGTTTTATATATTTAAAAAATTCAAACGTATCAACATTGTTGGGAGGGTTATTTTGGAAATGTAATAGGTTACAGATAACAAGTTACTCTGTTTAAAATTTATTAAGTACCGTAATTATTTTAAGTGTTTTAAAAGTAATGTAACTGATTACATTTGATTTCTTTCTAAAATTCAGTTATCGAATAAGCATGTGTCCTGTTCTGTGTCCTAAACTCCTGAAACATTTGCGTCTCATATTTTAGTCTAGACCAGTCAATGCAATTTGGGAAATCAAATCTGTATGTGTGTGAATCGTTAACATTTTCATAAGTAACTGTAATTTAACTGTACATTGTTTCTCAGTAACTGTAACAGATTTTATTTTGTTATTAAATTACATCATTCCATTACTAGTTAGTGTAGTTAAGTTCGAGCCCCTACCACTGTCATCAAGGCATCAAAATGTGCAAAAAACAAAATGTGCAATACAAAATGTTATTCATAAGTTGAAATGTGTAGTCCTCTCTCTCTCTCTCTCTCTCTCTCTCTCTCTCTCTCTCTCTCTCTCTCTCTCTCTCTCTCTCACACACATATACACACACACACACAGCTTTACATATGCTACATGCTCAGGGCAAGTTCTGCAATCCTACTGTATGTGTACAGTATGTACATTGAGCACTGCTGTTAAGTTGGCTCGTTTGGGGCCAACTTTCTTTTTATTGTTGATACATTTGCATTTTTGAAATATATAAAACATTTTATTTTATTTGTATGAATTTGACTTTTCTCAGATTTACCAGTTGTTATAATTTCTATTTTGTGCTGGTTAATTTTGAACAACAGATAAAATTGAACTTCTAGCAAAAACTTGAGAGAATTGCATGGGACCGAGGGGCCGCTGCTGCAAATATTTGAGAGGCTCCTCCCCTAATAGTAATCTCACTCCAAACTTTTTCCAAAACTTGAGAGCCCTGTTAATGCAAAATAAAATATTAAAATATAAAAACTATTAACAAATATAATTTAAAAATAGTTTTATATTTTAGTGTAAAAACATTTTAGACTTACTGTAAAAATACTGAAGATAGACCGAAACAAATTGTTTGCCCGGTCTCAGCCGTTTGGGTTTCCCAGAAACTTTATGTTTGGGTTATACTACAGGCTATTTACTTGTCTGTTTGACAGATGGCACAGAACCCTCTCACATGCGCTGTAAGGATGAAGGTAATTTTTTCCGTGGATATGAGTGGTGGCTTATGAAAGAAGCCAAGAAGAGAAATCCAAACATCAAGCTGATAGGTGATCAGTTTTTTTCTACACTTCATTTGCCATTTGTATATTAAAGGATAGAAATATTGAGACGATGAGAGAGATTTGACTTGATTCAAAGCTTTGATTTTGAAGGTCTTCCCTGGGCATTTCCGGGATGGATTGGAGCTGGAACCCAGTGGCCTTACTTCTTTCCAAATGTTACTGCTGACTATGTTGTTACATGGATCAATGGAGCAAAGCAGCATCATAACCTTGACATTGATTATATTGGGGTATATATACATTAGCTAACAGTGCAAATGATTATGATGTTGTTTTAAAGGGGAACTTCAATTGAACTTTGCTTTTTGTTTTTTGTTTTAGATATGGAATGAAAAAAAATATGATCCAGTATACATTAAGGTAAAAGGAAAAAAAAAAAAAAAACAGTTCCAGAACAAAAATTGGAAGATAATGTACTCACCCCCTTGTCAACCAAGATGTTCATGTCTTTCTTTCTTCAGCTGTAAAGAAATTATGTTTTTTGAGGGAAACATTTCAGGATTTTTCTCCATATAATGGACTGATATGGTGCCCCGATTTTGAACTTCTAAAATGCGGTTGTAAACGATCCCAGCCTAGGAAGAAGGGTCTTATCTAGCGAAACGATCACTGTTTTCATTAAAAAAATAAAGTTTATATAATTTTTAATGTCAAACGCTTGTCTTGTCTCACTCCGGCTCAAGACAGTTAGGGTATGTTGAAAAACTCTGATTGTATTTTCTCCCTCAACTTCAAATTTTTTTCAAAATCATCCTACATCACTGCAGAAGTACCGACCCAGTCTTTGCAAAGTGAACATGCAAAGAAGATCAAACACCCTTAACAAAAAAGGTAAAACAGTGATTCCCATCTCATGTTCTCCCTCAACTTCAAAATCGTCTTATATCGATGTTTTACCTTTTTTGTTAAGGGTGTTTGATCTTCTTTGCATGTTCACTTTGCAAAGACTGGGTCGGTACTTCTGCAGCGATGTAGAATGATTGTGAAATGATTTTTGAAGTTGTGGGAGAAAATACAATTGGAGTTTTTCGACATATCCCAACTGTCTTGAACCAGAATACACAGAGTTCAGGGAGAGCAAGACAAGACGAGCGTTTGAGATTTAAAAGTATTTAAATTGTGTTTCTCAATGAAAATAACCGATCGTTTCACTAGATAAGACCCTTCTTCCTTGGCTGGGATCATTTACAACCACATTTGGGATCGTTTTAAGCCGCATTTAAACTGCATTTTGGAAGTTCAGAATCACGACACCATATCAGTCCATTATATGGAGAAAAATCCTGAAATGTTTAACCTAAAAAACAATTTCTTTACGGCTGAAGAAAAAATACATGAACATCTTGGATGACAAGGGGGTGAGCACATTATCTGTACATTTTTGTTCTGGAAGTGGACTTCTCCTTTAATTCTGTAATCTTCATTCCAAACAGCCTAACTACATTATCAAATTCATCAGTATTTCAATCAGTCCAAATGCATCTGTCTATCCTAGGTGCTGAGAGATTCTTTGGACAGAGCTGGTTATACAAATATCGGCATCATTGCTGCAGATGGGGACTGGTCCGTTGCAGCTGCCATGCTGGAGGATCCATATCTGAATGATGCTGTTGAAGTGTTAGGGTATGCAGTTTGCTACCTTTGGCCTTAAAATGCATACTGACCGACTACTAAACTATTAAGTGTAAACCAAATTATAGTTAAGAGTTTAAAGTCTTTACAGTGTCCACTACCCAGGCACCATGACAGTGAAGGAAGCACTGTTAACAGAGAAGAAGCTTTGGTCCTCTGAAGATTACAGCACCTTCAATGACGACATCGGTGCAGGATGTTGGGCTCGTATCTTAAACCAGAACTATGTGAATGGCAGAATGACCTCGTGAGTGGTTTGCAGACACCTGTCACTTTCTCTGCAATACACATCTAATGTGCTGAAAGTAGGACTGCTTTGTTTTAGGACTATATCCTGGAATTTGATAGCAAGTTACTATGAGAATCTGTCCTTTGGTGGAGATGGGCTGATGACTGCTGACGAGCCCTGGAGTGGACATTATGTAGTACAATCTCCGATATGGATGACCGGTAACTTGTTGTTTTAGCTAATGAGTGAATGTCAGTTATTTCTTGAGTGTTGACAAATTGTATTTCTTTTTGCTATAGCACACACTACTCAGTTTACACAGCCAGGCTGGTTTTATCTGCAGACTGTAGGGAAACTCACCCATGGAGGAAGTTATGTGGCTTTAACAGACCGTAAAGGGAACCTGACAATTGTTATTGAAACCATGGTGGGTGGATGGCTCTGTTCGTATGTCTTGTGAAAGTCACAAGTTTTAGTGAATCACTTATTTTGATCTCTATGAACACTCCTCCCTCCTCCTTTTTATAGACACACAAGCACTCTCAATGCATTCGACCTCCTCTGCCATACTTTGACGTCTCTCCTCAGATAGCTGTATTTCAGCTCAAAGGTTCTTTTGTAAGTGCAGTTCTGTCTGTTGATATTTCTGTCCATTTATTTCTTAACCTTAAGGCTTAATATTATGTTGCTTGTGCTTTCATCTTTTTCAGGCACATCTCACTGAACTTCAAGTGTGGTACTCCAAATTGGATTTTGAGACCAAAAATGATACACTGTTTCAGCGGAGCAGTCCTATTGAGGTATATTTCAATCAGTTTGCTCCGTATTTCATGTCTTCACACACTTTAGAATGAAAAGGCAGTAAATGAACCTTCATGTTTCCACACAGGTCTATGATGGTTTATTCGCCCTAAAACTAGATGTTGATGAGGTTTACACAATCACAACAGTGAACACTGGACAAAAAGGCTCCTACCCAGACCCCCCCAAATCCCACTCATTTCCAAAAAATTACTCTGATGACTTCTCTGTTGGTAATGAATATTAGTGTCAACAGGAAACTATTGGAAGCAGTGATTCGAGTAATGTTCATAACAGCATTTCTTTTCATTCTTAGATGACCCTCCATTCTCTGAAGCCCCGTATTTTGCTGATCAAACCGGTGTGTTTGAGTACTTCAGAAATAGCACAGATAATGGCTCGCATGCGTTTACCTTACGACAGGTGGTCACCGAACGGCCGGTCACCTGGGCGAGAGATGCCGACCAGACCATCAGCGTCATAGGGGACTACAGCTGGTATGTTATGTATTGTGATATTTGTTAAAGGAGAAGTCCACTTCCAGAACAACAATTTACAAATAATGTACTCACCCCCTTGTCATCCAAGATGCTCATGTCTGTCTTTCTTCAGTCGTAAAGAAATTATGTTTTTTGAGGAAAACATTTCAGCATTTTTCTCCATTTAGTGGACTGGTATGGTGCCCCGATTTTGAACTTCCAAAATGCAGTTTAAATGTGGCTTCAAACGATCCCAGATGCGGTTGTAAATGGTTCCAGCTGAGAAAGAAGGGTCTTATCTAGGGAAACGATCAGTTATTTTAAAAAAAATAATACAATTTATATACTTTTTAATGCCAAACGCTCATCTTGTCTTACTCTGCCTGGACTTGTTCTGGTTCATGACAGTTAGGGTATGTCGAAAAACTCCCATCTCATGTTCTCCCTTAACTTCAAATCGTCCTATATCACTGTTTTACCTTTTTTGTTAAGGGTGTTTGATGATCTTTGCATGTTCACATTGCAAAGATTGGGACGGTACTTCTGCAGTGATGTAGGATGAGTTTAAAATGATTTTTTTTTTTTTTAAGGTGAGGGAGAAAATACGCTTGGAGTTTTTTTGACATACCCTAACTGTCTTGAGTCAGAATACACAGAGTTCAGGGAGAGAAAGGCAAGTTTGAGATTAAAAAGTATTTAATTTTTTTTAAATGAAAATAACCAACAGTTTTGCTAGACAAGACCCTTCTTTCTCAGCTGGGATCGTTTACAACCGCATTTGGGATCGTTTGAAGCCGCATTTAAACTGCATTTTGGAAGTTCAAAATCAGGGCACCATATCAGTCCATTATATGGAGAAAAACGCTGAAATGTTTTCCTCAAAAAACAATTTCTATACGACTGAAGAAAGACAGACATGAACATCTTGGATGACAAGGGGGTGAGTACATTATATGTGATTCTTGGTTTTGGGAGTGGACTTCTCCTTTAAGCCAGCAATATATGGGAGAATGTACATTTTGCAGAGATGTTTTAATCAATACTGCAGTATTACAGTAAATTACATTCTGTCTCACAATTAATCACATGTAACCAAAATTCACTACTTGTCAAACTAGGAGAGATCTCAGTGTGTCCTGTGACGTCCTCATTGAAACTCCCGCCACTGGAGGCGTGTTCCTGGCAGCCAGGGTTGATCAAGGTGGAGAATCCGTCAGAGAAGCAAAGGGTGTCTTTTATTGGATTAATGCAAATGGAACCTATAAAGTGACAAATGATATAGGTAACCATTTTATATTTCTGTTTCTTTGTTCATGTTTAGTTTTAGCATTATACACAGGTTAACGTTTCACTCACCAGCCATTTTGGATACTAACTTAAAAAAAAAAAAAAAAGTTATCAGCCAATCGGAACTTCCACTAGCTAAATGAAAATATCAGACAAACTAGATTATTAAAGTCACAGCTTATATTTAAATATATTTATTATTAAATCTGATTATGGAACATTTTATGGCTTTCAGTTTTTTTGGCAGTCAGTCATTGTTTGTGGATACCATAAAAATAAATAAAAATGTACAATAAATAAATAAAAATGCTCAGAGACTTATCATTCTGTACTTGCATTTTCAAGTTAAAGGCTGCAGTCCAAAACAGTAAATCTAATCACTGTACAGGCACAAGTTCACTTCAAGATTGTCAGAAAAATAACAGAAAGTGAATCTATGTTATCATATTTCAAATAAAGCATGGATTTTATTCACAGAAAGACAAACGTCTTACTGGAAAATGCACAAAACATCTTCCAGCCTAGCTTGAAGTCAGTGTGTTCATATATTTGTCCCAAATCATTGTTAATGTAATTTACTATATATTTACTTCACCCTTTGTCTTGCTAATGTTGGAGGCTCCTCTTAGAGGAAAGGCTCTAATAGTGATGGCATGTAAGTGATAGAAAAACATTTATGAATTCTAACCTTCAAATTGATATGCACTGCCAATTTTCATGTGCATTTGTTGGATTGGTGGATGAAAATTTTAAACCCTGGTTATAAAATAATATGCTTTGCACATGCATAGCCTTTTGGACAATAGCATGCACAATACTTGCACAGTGCAGCTGTGCATAACTAGGGAGTCTATGGCAGCCCATTGGTCCAGTTCTGACACACTGATTTGGGAAAATCTGAGCATTCGTGGTGCCCAATTTGTGCTTAAGTTTCTAATAATAACTTCGAACTGACTGACCTGGGCTGGGTTTTCCTAAAAGCACCGTAAACCTATAGCAAAATGAAGAATGAATAGGTGTGATGTTATTTCGAACTAAATCCGTCCAAGGTGATTTTTGTTTGGAGTTTGTTTTGGTGGTTTGAAATGACTCACCAACTATTAAATTAGAACTGCCATTAAACCATGTAATGGTATACACTGGGGATTACGGTGCTGTATGTTTTTTTTTTTTCCCCCATCTGATTCCAGTCTTCATTTTGTTTTCATTTTAGTATCTCAGTGATTGATTTGTATTGACTAATCTTGTTTTTCACATTAAAGGTGGACGGAGAGTTCTTGCTGAAGGGCAGTCAGGAACAAGGGAAGGTGTATGGTATACCTTAACCCTAAGTGTCAAGGTAAAATCTATTTCTTATATATATATATATATATATATATATATATATATATATATATATATATATATATATGCATGCTTTTAACTATTGTTTGTCATTGTTGTTAAATGTGCATGTTTTGGTGTACAGGGATATATTGCCACGGGGATGCTGAATGGCTATCTTCTGTGGAAGAACGCTGTGGTTGTCGAACCCAAGAATGGCTGGGTTGCACTAGGAACTCTCTCTTTTGAATATGCACAGTTTGATAATTTCAAAGTGAATGCAGAATAATTTATGCTTATGTCACATCAATCCTGTTTACATAATCATTACACAGTTTGACCTTTCAACCAAATGCCCTTTTATTTTAATGCAAACATACTGTGATGGATGCCTATTTTGTTTAATTTGATGATTTTTTTTTTTTTTTTTTTATTTTTAATCCTTTCTTTTTGTGCTTTGTAAGTGAGGAATGTGAGTGTGAACTGTTTGTTTTCTTCAAAAAGGGACGTTTTGTGGCAATTACTATAATTGGGCTGTTTGTCAAAGCAATGTGTGAATGACACTACCAATTTGCACATATTTGATGGATTTTATGTTTTATATGAAATCTTTTAATAATAAACAGAACTAAAATTGTGAGAAATAATGAGTTTGAGTGAATAAAAGTGACTCCTTCAGTACTGTTTCAGAAAGCATCCTGGATGTACAACATAGGAGAGCTGACAAAGGCCTCTACAAGAGCAGTCTAGACAATGTGCACATGTTCTAAAAAGTGTCTTCTACCTAAAACTGCATGGCAATATCATACATGACTTGTATGAAGAATGATTTTAAATGGTCTTTT
This sequence comes from Labeo catla, assembly GCA_012976165.1. NCBI lineage: Eukaryota > Metazoa > Chordata > Actinopteri > Cypriniformes > Cyprinidae > Labeo > Labeo catla. The sequence continues at coordinate 14,018 of VONZ01000387.1, forward strand.
ATCATGAAAGAGTATTTGTCATACCATCATGCCATAAGCATTGTGAAATAACAGCATGCATTACACTTACATTATTTTTATGTAATTATTTATTTATTTTGGCAGCAGACAGAATGCATGCACTTAATTAACCCCCTTTTAAATTTTATGCATTGCATTTTTGATGAAAAGTTGCTGGCAGCATTATGCATTCCAAGTATGACTTTGGGTTATTTTTCTCAGTATTGTTTTTCTGTTGTAAATGTTTTCAGGCATGACTGAACTATGGCTACAGGCACAATCTATTTTTAAGTATGTAAAAAAACAAGCAAACAAAGCATCCACTGCTCTTCTTTATTATATTTGTAAAATAAAGATACAGTGATGACACAGACAATATATTTTAATGACAAAAACATTACTGAAATGTATGTTTAGACACTAGTCCTGGTGCTTCCTGGAGACCTTTACCAAACTGACATCTTTAAATGATATATTCAGACTTGGAATAACTGAAGATATAACAATTCATATTTTGTCATTCTAACTAACTAAATAAATAGCCTACAGGCCACTGTTTAAGTTGCTGGACTAAACACTGCAGCATGCATTACACACCTACAAACTTAATTTGTTGTCATTATTCTAAACAATCATTAAAATAGATTAGTTGTGATTAGTTGATCTTAAAATAAGTCAACTATGAATATTTTTTTTTTAATAAATCTGTTTAATGAACATTTTAATTACGTTTATTCAAAAATGTGTACTTGTTTTAACCCTCTGCTGCATGAATTTTGATAATACATGATTAAAAAAAATGATTCCGCATCATTTTATGGTTTATTTGGGAACAATTTATTATTAAAAAAATGTTGACCACCCCTCACCCCTCATCCCAAAATATTTTTTGTTGCCCTAGGGCAACGTTGTGCAACAATGGTGCAGAATCACAGAGAAAATTCTTCATTTACATATCATAGGACAATGTTCAGAGAGCAATACAAAATCACAAATCTGTCAAAATACATCAAGAAATCATTAAGTGAAAAAGGAAAAACACTGATATATTACATTTGATACAGACGTAGGTTGGTGTCGTATTGCAGGGCTGGCAAACTGGAGGGCCACTGTCCTGCAGAGTTTAGCTCCAACCCTAATTAAACACATCAGCCTGTAGCTTCCTAATGATCTCAAAATATATTCATTAGCTGATGCTGATGTGTTTTATTAGGGTTGGAGCTAACTCTGCAGGACAGTGGCCTTTACTTGCCTGTATGTATTGTCAATGGGAGCTGTGGACCCCTGCTTGCTTACCCTTATTGCACAATGTTGTCCTGACGCAACAAAAAGAAAAACTGTATTTCTGGACATGCAAAATAATGATAAAAAAGATATTTATTAAAATGACAGTTCATGTCATTTTAAATAGATTACTAAAGCAAATAATCTTGCCTTCTTCTCACATCATGTGGCCCTGTGGTTGGCTTCTGTCACCATGTGTCACAACAGGACGTCCCACGTTTTAATGGTGCTTGATAGTGACTCTCACACCTTCTTGGACTGTTCTTTGATACTTTTTAAACATTTGAATTGGTTGCAATCAGAAAACATGTACTGAACATGGGGTATAAGAGACGCTGCATGGCAATAATTGAAATGGTTTTAAAATATTTCCTAAATAAATAAATAATAATTTTCTATCTATCTATCTATCTATCTATCTATCTATTAAACTTAATTTAGAACAAGGCTTTAAGAAATAGCATAAACAAGAGGAAGCGTTGATCGTGAGAGTTTAGGGCGCTGCATGATCTCCATAGCAACCAGAACACAAACATGGCCAACTACAGTGAGAGCAGCACCAAACGAGTCTTTCTCAACAACATCGACTCATATTCGTCCAAATATATCGCCCAGGTAAAAGTGTCTACTAGTCCGTTACATGAATTACATTAATCTCAATAAGCGGTGTGGTTTTATGTTGCTTTGTTTAGTTCTTGTCGTCATGTGTCGTCGGAGAGTCTCTTAATGATGGAGAGGAAGAGGAGGACAAACATGAACTGTCATCAGAAGGCACGCGTTTTCAGATAGTCGGAACAGTCGCGAATAAAGAAGCAAAAAAACAAAGTTTTGCACTGGAGGAATATTGGGTTAGTTTATCATTTCTTTTGTAGTATGGGTAGATGACATTTATGTCTGAAACTAATAATGTACTTAAAAATGATTAAAAGTGCAGTTCATGCATAGGCTTCACATTTACATTCACATGTGTTTAGCATGTTTTTTTAAATATCTGAATTAAAATTCATTTGGATATTTTTGAAAGCATAATATACAGTAAACATGACCAGGTGTGACTTTCCTTAATGAAGAAAAAATCATTAAAAAATGATCTTATCTTATTTTTAATTTATTTACTGTAGAAGATAAGAAATAAACACTGAAGCAGATTTGTTAAAACATTAATATCTGACATGTTATTGACCCTGGTAACAAGTCTGGTAATAGGCCTAATTAAACTTAATTTAATTTCATCATATTTTAGTCTCTGAGTCGAGAGGAGCTTCTGCAATGTCTGATGCAGTGTGATGTTATTGTGTATAATATCACTGAACACAATGATATCATAGATGAAGCAACATGGGCCATTTCAGGTAATAATTCCTCAGATTTCCAGACTAATCATGGCTGTATCTCAAGTGAGACACACTCAGACAAAAAATGGAAACTTGCTAGATTTTGGGAGAAACCCATAATACCATTTCATTTTTTTTTCAGTTTTTTTTTTTTTTTCCCATAACAAATCTAACTATGCATTAAACCTGTATTTACTGTAGTTCTGCACTCTGAAATTGAACATTTTGGCTCCCCAAAAATATTCATTCTGCTGTCAACAATCATGACGTGGGCAATGACCAAACCAGCTGATCCTGTGAGTGTTGCTTTTAAATATTTCCATCGTACACAGAGGTCCAATTTGGGACCAAACTGAAAAGCATTTTTTTTAATTCAGTTTTAGGATTGTTAAAAATCCTAAATTTTTAAAATTTTAAAATTTTAAATTCCTATTTTTCTGGTTAGCTTATTGGTTAATTATGCTGATATTATCAATTGGAATGTGAACGATCTGTATTGGAAAATAATACAAAATAGAAACATTTTACTAGTGGTCTCAGACTATTACATTGACAGTATATATAGGCACACATCATGCTCTTGTTATTTTTCCTGATTTTATCTTCAGGATGATCCTGACATTCCTTTGACTGAAGATGATTACAAAAGAAGAAGACCACATCCGAACTTCAAGGAACACACCAGCACAGAGAAACTAGTGCTTAAACTTGGGAAGACTGTAATGATCAATCCAGAATCAGAAAAAATATATATAATTTATTATATGAAACAAACATAGCATAGCTTAACATATGAAACAAGCTTATTGTTTTTTTTTTTCTTTCAGAAAAAGTCAAAGCTGTCTACTTATGTTGTGACATCAGGGCTGCAGTATGGCATGGGCGAGAACATCTTCCACTTCTTCTTTAAAGTACTGAAATACTATATACGAGAGCAGCATAATTCCTGATATCAATTATTTAAAAAAAAAAAAAAAATTAGGGGAATAGTACCCCAACAATGAAAATTAGCTGAAAATTAGCTGAAAACTTGCTCACCCTAAGGTCATCCAAGATGTTTATGAGTTTCTTCGTCAGGACAGGTTTGCAGAAATGTATTAAATCTCGCTCACCAGTCCAAAATGCTGATAAAAGCATCACAATAATCCACAAGTATCACAAGACTGCAGTCCATTGATTAATGTCTTGTGAGGAAAAAGCTGCATGTTTGTACTAATCAAATCCACAATTAAGATGCTTTCAGCCAAAATACAATTCCTCTATCCATACTGTTGCTTTCTCCAGTGAAAAAGTTGAATCAGGAGAAAAAATGCTCAAGTCAAATGCTGTTTACAAGCAAAAACAGTCCAAAATAGTTCTAAACAAATATATCTATGAATTTTGATAGAAGAGGACAACATTGGATGTACCTTTTTTACAGTAGGAAACATTATTGTAGATTATAGAATTTATTTATTTAACTTTACGTATTTTCCCCAGAATTGATGGTTCTAAGTTAAAACACCTTAAAGGATTTGTTTCTTACAAAAATACAGCTTTTCACACTGCAAGACATTAACTGATGGACTGGAGTGGTGTGGATAAGGTGGATGGCAGTTGTGAATAAAAAGTTGTTATCAGCTGTTTCTGATGGCACCCATTCAACTGCAGAGGATCTATTGGTGACCAAGTGATGTAATACTAATTTCTTCAAATTGTAAGTTTCAATGAAGAAACAAACTCATTTACATCATGGCCTGGGGTTCAGTAAATCTTCATAAAATTTTCATTTTTGGGCGAACTTTTCCTTTAAAATATATTTATTTTCCTCTAGACAGCTTGGCTCGGAGAGCTTAGCAGCGTTCCTGTTTTTGGGCCTGGGACAAATATCATTCCTGCCATTCACATCCATGACCTTGCAAGGTTTGGAAAATTTCTGTTAAAATTGCATTTTTATGATGTTGATTGATTGGTGTTTTTATTTTCATTTTTTGTATTATTACATTTTTTTTATTTTGTAACTTTTTGCTGTTTCATCCTGTATTTTGTCATCATTTTGTTTTTCATTTTTAGAGTGGTGCAAAACATCATTGATCACAAACCAAAAACACACTATTTCATCGCTGTGGATGATTCCAAGAACACTTTTGAAGACATTGTGAAAGTAATCATTACACGCACCGTCTTTACATCTGTGCAACGTCTATCTACTGAATGTATATGGCACTGTGTTCCCATATACTGAATGTACCATATACACTTAGGATTTGTTTTGCAATGAGAAAACACTACTGAAAATCATTTTTAAACATGCAGCTGTCTATTTTCCTAGGCCATTGCCTCTACCCTGGGGTCTGGAAAAACTGAAAACTTCCCAAAGGAAGATGCCTATGGCACAAAGACAATTACGGTAGGCTGTTTTTGCTGAGCACGCATTTTTGCCATGTCATAATATATAAAGGTAATATATCAAATAATTTTGTATTTTCACAGGAAACTGACCTGCTTTACCTTAGTGTCAACCTTCGGACTGAGTCTGTTTTCTTAAAGGACAGATTAAATCTCCACTGGGATTGTGAATCTGGGATAGTTGATAACATACTTCAAGTGGTGGAGGAATACAAACAAACAAGACAACTGTTGGTAAGTTTTGCTAACTTTTTTGATGTTTTTTTATGTTTATGTCTTGTGTAAGCAGATGAATCAGAAATAAAATCATACACTCTTAAAGGAGAAGTAAACTTCCAAAACAAAGATTCACAGATAATGTACTCTCCCCCTTGTCATCCAAGATGTTCATGTCTTTCTTTCTTCAGTCGTAAAGAAATTATGTTTTTTGAGGAAAACATTTCAGCATTTTTCTCCATATAATGTTCTTTATTGGTATGGATGGTTCCATGAAGAACCTAGAACATCCATGGAACATTCCAAATGCAGAAAAGACTCTTTATAATCGAAAAGTGTTCTTCAAAATGGTTCTTTTAGGAACTGTTCACTGAAACGTTTTTTGGGAGAACCAAAAATGGCTCTTCTATGGCATCACTGCAAAAACATCCCTTTGAAACCTTTATTTTTAAGAGTGTCATTTTTATATTGTTTTTGCCCGTAATAGCTTTTGGCATTTTTATAGTATGAAGACTTTTCGAAACAATATAGTTTAACAAAACATGCTAACATACTTCTATTTTGCATTTAATTTCCTTCAGCCAATAAAAATCTGTCTTCTTGGGCCCCCTGCTGTTGGCAAAAGCTCAGTTGCAGTAAAGTTGTGCAGATATTACAAACTTCATCATGTTGATGTCAGTGAAACCATCAACGAGAAAGTTAGACAACTGGTGAGTGAGATCTACATAACTTCTGCATAACATTTCAAAATTAGGTTCTTTAAGATTTTTTATTCAGCAAGTATGCATAAAAGTTTGTTTAAAAGTGACAGTAGAGACATTTACAGTATTACAGATGATTTCTATTCATCAAAAGTTTCCACAGTAATATATATAAAAAAATAATGATTGATTTCTGATTTCAAGTGATTTTATTGATAAGAAGAAATATTTCTTGAGCACCAAGTTAGCATATTAGAATGATTTCTGATAGATCAAGTGACGCTGAAGAATTTTAGTGGCTGCTGAAAATTCAGCTTTGGCATTACATGAATAAATTACATTTGAAAATATATCAAAATTGAAAACAGTTGTTTTAAATTGTAATAATATTTCACACTTATACCGCTTTTACTGTATTGTTAATCAAATAAATGCAGCCTCTGTGAGCATAAGATACTTCAATGCAAAACATTTAAAAATCTTTTCAACAGTAGTGTATATTTTATATAAAGAGATTAGATGTATGGTGGGGTCCAAAGGTCTAGGATCACATTAAAAATATTGTATGACAGTTGTAGGACTTGAAAATGCAAAATTTTTACTTTGTAGAAAACAGAAGCATTTGCACTAGCACTAACTTTGTGGCCCCACTGTATATAAAACTGTCTTTTGAATTTACAGTATGTGTTTTCAGGAGGAATTGCTAGAGGGAAATGAGAAGACAAGTGAGAACCAGGAAATGCTTGTTGGTGCTGAAGAGCAGCTTAAAACTCTAAAGAACAACATGCTTCAGAATGATGGTATGCATTAAATTATGCTTTGACATGATCCAGTTTCATTGATTTTCACTAGGAAAATAGTTTGTTATTGTACGGAAAATGCTATTGTCTAATGGTGGTGTTTACAAAAGCATAGATATATAACAAATCTAAAATAGCTAGTGTTACTTATTATAATTTTTATGATGTTTTCCAACAGGCCAGTTGGATGAGCAATATGTGATGCATATCATAAGAGAGAAGCTAAACTCAACGCCTTGCAGAAATCAAGGATTTGTTCTGGATGGTTACCCAAAGACCTATACACAGGCCAAAGAGCTTTTCCATGGTCAGCTATATTCTTTTAAACAAAAATGGCAAAATGGAAATACAAAATCTTACCTGTAACTTCTGATTTTTTTTCAGATGAAAACATGGAAGCAGAAGATACCAGATCTACTATACCCCAATTTAGCAAAGTGTTGATTCCAGGTCAGTCATCTCAGAACCTGCATACAAACATATTTCACTAAAAACAAGATGGTGACCTTAGTAATATAGTTAAAACAACACTTTAATAATTGTTGTTAATGTTCACATAATAAAATTATCTAAGAAGATTAATAAGAAGATTTTTTTTTATGTAAAATATATATATATTTTTTTATTTAAATTGAAATAATATTTTTAACTGTTTTTAATGTATAATTAATGAAATAAATGCAACTTTCAGTGAGCAGAAAATACTTTTTTTCAAAAACACTAAACTTACTCCAAACTTTTGAAAGGTAGTGTACTGTATGTCATATTATGGCCATAAAATTGGGTTGGCGAATGCTGTTACATGTTAAAAACCACAGGCCTTTTCACCTACAGAGTTTGTCTTTTCACTGGATGCGACTGATGAGTTTCTGAAAGAGCGTGTTCGGAGTCTTCCACAGAATGTGGCAGAGGAGATGCATTACACTCAAGATGAGTTTACAGAGAGTCTTGCAAATTTCAGAGAGGGTTTGGCAGAAGACGAGTCTGTGCTTGACTATTTTGATTACTTGGAAATTCACCCTGAACACATTGGTTAGAGCCCAAACTATCACACTTATTTTTGTGCTTACATAAGAAAATGGTACTCTATCAAATTGTTAAATGAACTGACAGATAAGCTGATTTTTATGAAGCAGGGTGGTATTGTTATTGAGAATAGTATTTTCATGTTGTCATTTTCAGACTGTGAGAATTTGGACACAGTGGAGAAGATAGTTAAGACAGTGGGGCGCCCGAAGAACTACGGCCTGAGTCCAGAGGAAATGGAGGAAGAGAGAAAAAGAAAAGAAAATGAACGATACCAGCAGCTGAAACAGGAGGAAGTTGAGAAAGAACTCCGGCAGAGATCAGAGAATGATAAAATGGCTGCTCTTTTGGAGGAATGGGTAAATTTGGCCTTATGTTGAAACAAAAACTCGTCCTTTGCCCTCACCCTTACTACAGGTGAACCACAAATATAGTAGCAATGTGAAGTTCCCCCAGGAGAATTCAACTGGTTTCTCCTGTAATAATTATGTATTGGTTGTGAAATACAATATTTGGTGACCACACATTTTATAATAGCTTCAAGTCCATGTGTACATCATATTCACTGTTGTTTAAAGGTTTGGGGGTCAGTAAGATTTTGTCATGTTTTTGAGCAGTCTCTTATGCTCACATTGGCTCTTTTTAATTAATTAAAAAATAAAAAGTAATACCGTGAAATATTATTACAATTTAAAATAACTATTTTCTATTTTAAAATATTTTAAAATGTAATGCAAAGCTGAATTATTAGCATCATTACTTCAGTCTTTAGTGTCGCATGTTCCTTCAATGCTGATTTATTGCTTAAAAAGTTACTATAATCAGTGAAAACAGTTGCTGCTAAATGGTTTTTGTGGAAACCATGATGCATTTTTGTAGGATTCAGGGAGAAACTGAGGATTCTTTGATACATAGAAAATTATTATTATTATTATTATTTTAAATATAATTTTTGTAACAACGCAAAAGTCTTTTCTGTAATTTTTGATAAATTTAATGCATCCTTATTGAATAAAATTATTCATTTCTTTTAAAAAAAAATAAATCAATCTTACTGACCTCACACAAGCAAAAGCATTCTGTTATCCTTAAAACGACTAAATTGTTTAGCTTGTGGATGTGTATTTTCAGAACAGGAACATGGCTGAGGTGAAGAAGCAGGAACATGAGCTATTAGAAACACGATCTGTCCCCATGAGACACTACCTGATGAAATATGTCATGCCTACTGTCATACAAGGACTGATGGACTGCTGTAAGGTCAAGCCTGATGACCCTGTGGACTTTTTGGTAACACTTGTCTCATGGTCTTCATATCATGTGTTCTATTTATAACAACAAATTCTTTGCGTTTAATTTATGTCATAATTTCTTTGCTTCATTTTAGGCAGAATACCTCTTCAGGAACAACTCAGATGATTAGCTCACTCTGCTATTATAGTTAAATATACAATAAAATACTTTATTTCATTAAGGGTGCATTTATGTGTCTTTATTTATGACTGCTGTTTTTTAAAGTGAAAACAGGTGCTAGTTAAAGATTCACAAGTAATTATTTTCACACAAAAAAATAACTGGGGAGGGGTGAGATCACATGATCAGATTTCCTTTGTAATTTGACCAAGTTAAATAAATAAATGAATAAATAAAATAAACAATAAATTACTTGTATTGTGAATATAGCTTACTGCTCATTGAAATCAGCTGAGCTAATAGGAAATATATTTTAATTGGTAACACTTTACAACAAGGTTCATTAGTTAACATTAGTTACATGAACTAAGAATAAACAATAATTCTACAGCATTTATTAAGCTTAATGTTAATTTTAGCATTTACTAATGCATTATTAAAATCACAAGTTGTGTTTGTTAACATTAGTTAATGCACTGTGAACTAACATGAACTAACAATGAACAACTGTATTTTTATTAACTAACATTAACAAAGAATAATAAAAAAGTGTAATAATGTATTGTTCGTTGTTTGTTCATGTTAGTTAATACATTAATGTTAACAAGTGTTACCTTTTAATTTGTACACTCCAAAATTTTCTCAGCACCGCTGAATACTGTGAAGTCTTTGCCTTACTTATCGGCAGTATGGCAAAAAAATATATATATATATATATATATATATATATATATATATATAACAGTATGCAGTGCATTACTAAATGTTTCAATGGTATGCTGTGCAGCTATACGCTGTACGGAATAAAAATATTAAATGTAATTTAATAAAGAAATGTTTTGAAATGTCCGTGACAATGTTATTACAAAACGCACAGATTTTAGCTAGTTGCTGTCCCTTTAAATACAATTCAAAACAGGTTAGAAAAACAGGACGCAGGTCAACCAGCGTCAGCAAGGGATGCGTCATGGCGTCATTTCCTGTACCAATTGGCAGTTGCTGTTGCCGGAGCGCCATGTTGGTTCAAACAAAAGAAACAACTTCGTTGCCTTCATAACAGTTCATGACAGGCTAAAACGCAATGGCGGAATATAACCTGCTTCTCAGCTTCACTTAACCCGGAGATTTTCATAATGCCTTTGTAAGTATCTCGTTGGAGTTTGAAGACAAATGTGATGAAAGCAAACGCGAGGTCCTGGGCCTTATGTCACGAATCGGTCACAGACGCGACACGTTAATCAAAGCATTTAATGGTGCGGTTTAGTTGTTGAACTAGTTTGCATTGCATTTATTTCGAAATCATACTTGTCAATATGCAGCAGGTAATGAGATAAAATGATCAACAGGCCAGCAGATGTAGAGATCGGGCTCATAGTAAGCGCGTCGGTTTGTATGTATAGGATTAAATCCATATCATTCAGTGGTTGCTGAACCTTGTTCAGATATATAGTTAAGTAGTGCAAGTAACGTTATATATGTAGGTCAATGACTTCATACTAATAAGTACCCTTCAAGGGGGCGTTCACACAAAAATCGTTCTAGCGTACTAAACTGGACCGCGTAACGGAACAGGGACCCCTAGACGCGTTTATAAAAGTTAAACTATTTTTATCTTTACATGTCTTCTGCGGACAGAAAAAAAACAGCGAGGCGTGACGCAATGTACATAAACAATTAAAACGTAACGTCACGTCTGAACGCCCCGTGGACAACAGTCATATGCGTAACAAATACGCTTTGTTATTCAAAACATTTGTCATACTTTGAGCTGTTCACTTCTTAGGACTCAAAACTGTTCATTTACTTGCAAATGTAACTAAATTGATTTCTACATTCTTCTGCAAAGTATTAAAGAACTAATATGTATCCCAAAGAGTGCTGGCTGTATTAAGATTAAGTATAAATTAATATGTGATCCTCGACCACAAAACCAGTCTTAAGATGCTGGGATATATTTGTAGCAATAGCCAGAAATACATTGTATGGGTCAGAATTATTATTATAATCTTTTTTTTTTTTTTTTAAATGGCAAAAATCATTAGGAAATTAAGTAAAGATCACGTTCCATGAAGATATTTTGTAAAATTCCTACTGTAAATGTATGAAAATTTTTGATTAGTAATATACATTGTTAAAAACTTTATTTGGACAACTTTAAAGGCAGTTTTCTCAATATTTGGATTTTTTTGCACCCTCAGATTCCAGATTTTCAAATAGTTGTATCTCGACCAAATATTGTCCTATCATAACAAACCGTACATCAATGGAAAGCTTATAAGTAAATCTCAGTTTTGAAAAATTGACCCTTATGACTGGTTTTGTGATCTAGGGTCACATATGTGTAAAGAGAGCTTTCTAAATTAATTGATTTTTGCATCTTTTTTTGTTGTACATCACTGTGCTCAGGTGTTTGAATGCTACATTTTCCAAACATGCAGTTTTTAGTTAATAATTTTGAGCTCAGTAAAGATGTGAACAGTAGTCTGACAAGTAACGTTTGACTTCTTCTCAGTCCAATTAGCAGCCAGGTGCAAACAGTGCAGCAGACCCCAAAGCATTATGGGATCACGTCTCCTATCAGCTTGGCGCTACCTAAAGAGGCTGATCTGGTTCTCACGCGGAAGCTGACAGAGACACTTCGACCCTTTGGTGTCTTTGAGGAGGAGCTGGAGCTGCAGAGGAGGTAAATGAGACACGCTTTACTAAATCACACATCTATGTGTATTTTAGCATTTTGACACTAGGATTGCATTTGAGACCATCAGCTGGTTCATTTCTGTTACACACCATTTAATTAACATGCACAAAGTTCATCAAATCCATTGTTAGGGTTTTCCCACCAAGCTGATGTCACTTTTCAAAAGGTTATGTCTTTGAGCAACTGGATTTTGTTAAAGAGATTTTACAAAAGTTTCAAAGAATTTAAAATGAATTACAATTCTATGAACATTTGGCTATTGTAATAACATTCCCTAGAAAGCATGTTTTGTTTGAAACGTTACAAAAAGGTCGAAATAAAGAAACAATTGAGATATGTCTTATTTTACCAGGTGATATATTACAAGTTCCCACAGCACCCAGGAACCACAATGGCAACATGCACTGAAATCAAAGTAGTAAAATGATTTAGCATTGACTTCTACACTGCTGTTCAAAAGTTTGGGGTCAGTAATTTTATTATTTTGTTTTATTAAAATAAAGAAAAAAAAATCAACAAGGATAAATTTTGATCAAAAGTGACAGCAAAGACATATAGTGTTACAAAAAATGTTATTGAAATAAATGCTGTTCTTTTGAACTTTTAAGAAATATGAAACATTTATAAAACAGTCCCGTTTAAATAAGTATCACAATGTTATGTTTTCACAAAAATATTAAGCAGTATTTTAAGCATTTATAATAAGAAGAGATTATTATTTTTATGTAACAAGGAAGACTGGAGTAATGGTTGTGTTAAAATTAAATTTAAATCTATTAAATCAGAAAAGTTATTTTATAACAGTTGTATTTTTATGTATTTTGAAACAAATAAATGTAGCACTAAGCATAAGAGACTTATTTCTAAAATATTACATAAATGACTTTACTGGCCTTAAACTTTTGAATGGTAGCGTAGTTCACTTCATGAGATGATTTAATAGTTTACTTTTTTATAGTTTATTTTATTCAGAATTATTTATCTATAAACATTTACAGCATAATCTTGATCCAGCTTTAAGCTTCATCAAATTGCTTTTGTTAAAGATATTTCTTTTGCCCACAGAATCCTTGTGCTTGGGAAGCTAAATACTTTGGTTAAGGTGTGGATCCGAGATGTCAGTGAAGCTAAGGTATCTTATTGTCTTTTTAATTCTAATATACATAAATAACCTTCTGAATAACTGCTCCCAAGTACTAACTTATTTATTTTCATATAATCACAGAATATTCCCACATCCGTGATTGATAATGTTGGTGGTAAAATCTTCACATTTGGATCCTACAGACTTGGAGTTCATACCAAGGGTATGTTTTCTAGGTTGATGGATATATGTATTTTACATAGTCTGTGTGTGTCTGTAATAGCGCATTTACTTACCTAATTGTGTAGGTGCTGATATTGACGCTCTCTGTGTTGCACCCCGTCATGTGGAGAGATCTGACTTCTTCTCCTCGTTTTATGAGAAATTAAAAGAGCAGGAGGAAGTCAAAGATCTGAGGGTATGCTGCTTTGTGTTAATGATGTACATGTATATGTTTTCTCTACTATATTTGTGAGACTTAATGGTTGATTTTTTTGCTTTTGTCTAGGCGGTGGAGGAAGCATTTGTACCAGTGATAAAGCTGTCCTTTGATGGCATTGAGGTATTTTTTTATTTTGTTTTTAAGTGTCCTTACATGTATGAAATAAATGGATAGTTCATGTTGAAATTACTTCTTTTTTTTTTTTCCCCACCACCTCATGTCATTTTAAGTATTATTTATTTTTTTGTAATATGTTAATATGTTTTTGGCAGATTGACATACTATTTGCCCGACTGGCACTACAGACCATTCCAGAGAACCTGGATTTGCGAGATGATGGCTTACTGAAGAACCTTGACATTCGCTGCATCCGGAGTTTGAACGGTAATTGGTCGTAACTGATTAATCATGTTGGGGCTAAGTATTGACATTCTTAGAATGAATTCCATTCCAATTCACAAACTTTTAATTTGGTTTTGATTCAATATCAGTTTGTTTGGATATATATCATGTCATTTTGCTCAGATATATATCATATCATCTCTCAACAAATCTGTTGAGATACAGGAAACCCTGTCAGTTGGTACATTTATTTTAAAGGGTAATTAAAGAGTCCATCAAATTCAGTTGCTGTTTTTTATAGATATGCTAATCACTCAAAAATTGAGTTGTATGTATTGTATTTTTTTTTTCTAAACTTTATGTAATTGTTTCTACCCCAATTCACTGTTGAAATACAAACATTGAAATGATTTCTAATAATTATTTTCATGACAGATTAATTCAAACATACAATATATGAGAGGTCTTTAACAAGTTAAGTAAAATAATTTTATACCATAAGCTGGTGAATATGTTTAGCTAAATGGTCTTCTAAAGTTTTTTTTTTTTTTTTTTTTCTTGCTAACTAATAAGATGAACATTTAAACATTTTGCTGAGATAAATGCAATCTTACATGATATTGCTTACAAGCTGATTTACTGACGTCTTTTTGCGGTTGAAACAGAGTAATCACACAAGACATGATAGATTTCAGTAGCTTGAGCAGTTTCTTTTAGCACCTTCTGATGTTCATTCATGTTTATTTTGTGCTATAACTTATAGTAAAGAGAAAGAGATGAGGATTGTTTGCATTTTGCAAAATATTGACATTTTTAAAACACTTCTCCATATAAAAAGTAGTAAATTACAGTGTAATTATTGGTTGCATGGTGTGCTACAATTAGTTTTTAGTAAACCACCCATTAACAGAAAACGACAGACTAAAAGATTGATCATGGACTTTAAGAATCTGTATCAGTTCATCAAAGTGAAGATTGATTAAAATCGATTAACTGATATTGTTAACCCAGCCTTCAATCTTGTTGTTTTCTCCAAGGTAATTTTAAATTTATGTTTTGTTTTGTTTTTTTCCCCCCTCAATCTGCTGACTTACAGGTTGCAGAGTTACTGATGAAATTCTTCACTTGGTGCCCAACATAGAGAATTTCAGACTGACTCTAAGAGCCATCAAACTGTGGGCCAAACGTGAGTACTTGTCTGTCAGTTTTGCGTTGTATTCTGTTCCTGGTACTTGTCACAGTTGATTTTATGTGAAAACAAACCCCACAGTGACCTTAAATGACCTGCTGTGTTTGTGGGTATTAGTGCAGTCAATGAAAAGCAGCACTGCAGCGTTGTGCCTCAGGAGGTTCGTTTGGCTTGCATTTGCTGCCTAGCAACTTGTGGACACATGCTCATGCTTGCACTTTATTGAAAAAACAATCAATCAAATTGCCATTTGGCTTTTAGAAATGCTTAATTTGACCTTAGTCAGGATGTGAAACTGAAAAACTACCAGTTCATTTATGTGGTTGATTTAGAGGTTTGCGTAAATAAAGAAGTAAATGACATTATTTGAATCTCTTACAGGTCATAATATCTACTCAAATATTCTGGGTTTCCTGGGGGGCGTATCGTGGGCCATGTTGGTTGCAAGAACTTGCCAACTCTACCCCAATGCTGTGGCATCCACACTGGTCCACAAGTTCTTCTTGGTTTTCTCAAAGTGGTGAGTTCTTCAAACTAACCTTGTCACCATAATGCAGAATATGAATATAGCCGTCTGGTCTTTGTTTTCATTGACCTGTTCTCTTCAAATTGATTCATTAATGATTTTTGTTTTCAGGGAATGGCCAAACCCTGTCCTTCTGAAGCAACCTGAAGACTGTAATCTCAACCTCCCAGTCTGGGATCCAAGGGTATTTATTTATTCATTCATTTATCTGACTGTATTTGTATTGTAAGGCAATATATATAAAGACAGTTGATGTATTTTGACAGTATTCAGTGTTTTTATTAATGTATTTGGTCTGATTTGGTTTAAAAATCTGCCAACAAAGCATTTAAACAAAGAAATAGTACTCACCCCACTGTCCTCCAAGATGTTCACATCTTTCTTTCTTCAGTCGTAAAGAAATAGTTTTTTTTGAAGAAAACATTTCCGCATTTTTCTCCATATAATGGACTGATATGGTGCCCCAATTTTGAACTTACAAAATGTGGTTTAAATGCGGCTTCAAACGATCCCAAATGTGGTTGTAAACGATCCTAGCTAAGGAAAAAGGGTCTTATCTAGCGAAACGATTGGTTATTTACATAAAAATAATACAATTTATATCCTTTTTAATGTCAAATGCTCGTCTTGTCTGGACTGTTTTTTCCAGTTCGTGACAGTTAGGGTATGTCGAAAAACTCCCATCCCATGTTTTCCCTCAACTTCAAAGTCGTCCTACATCCTACAGTTCAGGGAGACCAAGTGTTTCAGATTAAAAAGTATTTAAGTTGTACTGGGATCGTTTACAACCACATTTGGGATCGCTTGAAGCCGCATTTAAACTGCATTTTGGAAGTTCAAAATCATACCAGTCCACCATACCAGTCCATTATATGGAGAAAAATGCAGTAATGTTTTCCTCAAAAAACTATTTCTTTACGACTGAAGAAAGAAAGACATGAACAACTTGGATGACAAGGGGGTGAGTACATTACATGTGAATCTTTGTTTTGGAAGTGGACTTCTCCCTTAAATTTTGTTACAAGTTCAAATGTAGTTAAAAATGTTTTTTTTTTTTTTTTTCCCCCTCACTTAATAAACTACATTTTATTTATTTATTTTTTTTGGACATTATAGTATACTTATTAATACTGTGTCCCAGCACTGGGGATGCACAAGTTAGTGCACTCTTAGGGCTGGGTTGCGGGAGGAAAGACTTTGAGCGTAAAACGTGCCAAATCGGCTGTGCGGATTACTCCGCTGTGGCGACCCCTGATAAAAAGGCAGCAAGCCGAAGGAGAGAGATAGTAGATGTATGTATATATATATGTATATATATATATATATATATATATATATGTATATATATATATATATATATATATATATATATATATATATATATATATATATATATATATATATATATATATATATATATATATATATAATATATTCATTCATTCACCTGCATAAAATGTGTTCAATTCTTTGTGGGGAGAATTTAAAACATTTGTTGCACCAGTAATAACAAACAGAACTTAAAATGATTGTTAAACACAGTTATTGTGTGATACGTAAGTCAAGCAGTATTTTGAGAGCACCAAAAGTCATGATATGGATAATGAAAATCATCACAATATTCATGGTGCTGGTTAATTTTATATACAATCAAACCAAAAATTATTCAGACACCAGATATTTTGTATATATTCTTTACTAGTGTGTGCAGGGACACTATAGTTTATTTATGTGAGGATAGCAAAATAAAGTAAACTGACACATCATACCCAAAAATTCTTCATACAGTGGACTACCAGTAAAACTGATCATTTTTGTGACCAAAAATTATTTAGACACTTTGACCTGAACATGTTTTACTTGTTTTTACTTTTTTACAAAGTATTTATAGTTGTGTAAATGTTGTCTCACTTTTTGGTTGATTGTAGTCTATTACATACCTTTCTATCAAGATGAATTTGTTCTGACACAGTTTAACCGAGTTCTTATCATATTTTATTACCATTTTCTAAACTGTCGTAAATAAACTGTAATGTGAGAAATATTGAAAGTGTCTAAATAAATTATAGTTTGACTCTATACAAAAATAATGTATTTAATATTATATATTACATCTTTTTTGTTTTGTCATCAGACATAAATCGTACTTAAGCTTTCTGCACAGACCTCTATAGACAGCCACATTTAGCCACATCTTTTACTAAAAGTGACAATGATTTTTCTGTGCTGTCTCAGATCACTGACTTCAGGCTGAATGAACTGATTTATTGTACTGCTAATGTTTTTTTTTTTCCTCTTCCCCCTTTCAGGTAACCCCCAGTGACCGGTACCACCTCATGCCAATCATCACACCAGCTTACCCTCAACAAAACTCCACTTACAATGTGTCCGCCTCCACTCGGGCCATCATGGTGGAAGAGTTCAAGCGGGGTCAGTCTCATTTCTGAAGATCCATAGAAGATTTCTGAAGATTCTCATAGAAAAATGAAAATAATAATCTCATAATAATCTCATTCTCATGTCATTTCAAACCTGTATGACTTTCTTTTTTGCAGTGTAACACAAAAGACATTTTATATATTTATATTTATATTTATATTTATATTTATATATATATATATATATATAATATATACACACACACATATATATACGTATATATAAAACCAATTATCAATTACCGGAAAGCTCAATTACTTACAACTTGTGTGCTACTTTCAAGTTTTTTGAAGCTTTGTTTGAGGAACAGACCAACAGTTAAAAAATCTTCACCTCTGCAGCAGCTCTTAAATCTTATTTGTGCTTAAGTACATTTAAAAATGGATTCACTTTTGTGGTGCCTTTTTTATTTATTTTTTTATTAATTGTCCTATAAAAAGTTTGGCCAACATCTCCCTTCATGTTGCACTGATTAAAAGCTAAGTCATCCAGGTTTAGAATGATGACAGAGATTTCAGTTTTGGTTGAGCATTTCATTTTTAATCTGAAAAAATACAGCACAAATCTGTTACACTGATATTACACGTCCTTGTTTGACTCTCATTTCATTTTTCAACTCACAGGTCTCGCAATCACGGATGAAATATTGCAGAGTAAAGCAGATTGGTCCAAACTATTTGAAGCACCAAACTTCTTTCAGAAATACAAGTATGTATTAAGCTGCATATCCTGTTGGACACTCATGGTGAGATTTAATCATTTCAATAAAGATTTATTTTTCAAAACTGCACCCACACACATTCATAGCCTTTTCATAAATACTATTTTATGTAATCAGTGTCATCAATTTGAAATAAAAGTACGATCAGTTTATGCATTTGGAGGACAACACAATGGCTTTTATGACACTTCAACGTTTTTAACAGTTAAAATGTGTAATAGTCCTGCTGAACAAATTACAATTGTAGAGCATGCCTGAAATGTAAGTAATTTTTTTTTTTTTTTTCTTTTTTTTGATATGGTTAAATTTATATTTCTAAAAGGTAGGTATTTAAGTTTAAAGTGATTTTATATTTAAAAAGGTTTTACTGGTTTTCTTGTGCTATATTAATTTGTATACAATTCAAAATAAAATGTTTTAGTTCACAATTCGTACAATGTATTTCTTGTTAGTCTGTGTTTTCATAGTGTTTCTAATTTTGTTTTGTTTTATTTTCAATTTCCGTCAGTGTTTAGCATTTAGTCTGTGTTTTTGTTATTTCTTTTTTTTAATTAGTGTGGTGTGAAGTTCATCATAATTGCTTGAATTCAATATTTCAGTCAAAACAAACAATTCAAACTAAAGGAATAAGACTTTTGGATAATTGTAATGGCTAATGAAGGTCTAAAGTTGCACATGCTTTTTTTTTTTTTGGTGGCTGCCATGTGTTTATTGAAGATCCAGCTTGCTTAAAAACTGATTACACTCAGTTTTGGGGGCCTTTTAGTGGTTGAATCTTTAACTAATTTTAAGTCTTTTTAACCTTTCTGAAAACCCTTCACTGTACAACACAATCTTCTCACCCCACATGAGGATGCAGCGACTGTTTGCAGTTCATTGTGGTGCTCAAAATTCATTATCACCATTATTTTTTCCTTTAAGGCAATATAGCAGTTAGCTGGTTTAAATAAATGGATTAAATATGGTTGTTTAACATTATCCCTTTATGTTCTGCTCAGACAAGCCACTAATATGTAATCAGAGTATGAAAAATGTCCCAAAGTGTCTTTCTTTGCAGAAAAATACTAAGGATACATCCACAAAGGATAAAATTGTAACATTTTAATCTAATGTTATCAACTTTTAAGTTACGGTCAAAATACAGAATATCTTGCTTTTGCTTTGGTCTCTTTATTAATTTGAAACACAAGGAGCTATTCCACAGAAAATATATTACAACAATATAATGCTGAAAGTTTATACATGAGACCATCTATTCAAATACGTTAGTATTGAGTCACTTTGGTAGGACAAAGTTAAGCAGTTCTGGATTTTTGGTGGGAATCGGGATGCAAAATATGGGAGAGTTCACCCAAAAATAAAGTTTTTGTCATTTACTCACCCTGAAGTTGTTCCAAACCTTTGAGTTTTGAAGAACATTGGTACCAAAAAGTTGCTGGTAGCCTTTGACTTCCACAGTGTGGAAAAATACTGTGGAAGTCAATTGCTACCAGGAATGTTCACCAGCATTTTTCCAAAAAAAAAAAAAAATCTTGTTCAACAGAAGAACAACTTGAGGGTGAGTATATGCCGATTTTTTTTATTTTTGCGTGAACTTTCCCTTTAACAACATCACTTTTCAGACACAACTGATCAGCATATAGATCTTTTCATGTTTCTGATCTACTGTAAAAGATGCTGCGTATCTGCTGTTAAAGTTGTTCAAATGTTTTAGTGTGTGAAGAGTGTTCATGGCTGGATATGAGTGATGCCTCCTGTGTGAGTGAAGATGTTTTTGTCTTTGGCGAGAAGTTTTAACGATGCAGTGTCAGTGATATCGGGGCGGGACGGCCCTTGTAGCTTTTGCCGGGTTTGGTTAAACAACTCTGGTTTAAAGGATGTAATGGCATTGTTCTGTCTTTTATGTCCCAAGGCATTATATAGTGTTGCTAGCAAGCGCACAGACAGAGAAGCAGCACTTAGAGTGGTGAGTACAGTCCTGTCACATGCTATATCGGACCGATGTTCAACTCATGTCCCCTGCATCTGTTTAAAATTGTCGTAGACTAGGAGTAAATATGCTGTTTGTCTGACAGGGTGGGACTCGTGGAATCAAAGATCCGAATTCTAGTGGGAAACCTGGAGAAGAATGAGTTCATCACACTCGCTCATGTGAATCCACAGTCATTCCCGGGACCAAAAGAG
This sequence comes from Labeo catla, assembly GCA_012976165.1. Lineage (NCBI taxonomy): Eukaryota > Metazoa > Chordata > Actinopteri > Cypriniformes > Cyprinidae > Labeo > Labeo catla. The sequence goes on from VONZ01000387.1 coordinate 34,805, forward strand.
GGAACTGACAAGTGAGTTTAAGATGCCTTTGTCCTTCCCTTTACGCTTAAAACCGATTTAAGAAAGGAAATTATCTTTTCCTTTACTCACTCTTTACTCACTCTTTCCTTTATTTGTGTACATACAGGGAGGAGTTCAGCACAATGTGGGTAATAGGTATTGTGTTCAAAAAAATGGAGGGATCAGAAAATCTTAACGTGGACCTGACGTTTGACATCCAATCTTTCACGGACACAGGTAAGACTTGCACGGGAATATACGGGAAGAGTTGATACTGATATTGTTTTTTGGATGCTTGCTAGTGTTGCGCTGTGATTGAACTGCTCTCAGTAATCAACATGTGTTCTCTGAATGGCTGTAGTTTACCGGCAGGCGATCACTAGTAAAATGTTTGAGCCAGATATGAAAATCACAGCCATGCACGTGAAGAGGAAACAACTGCAACAGCTACTGCCCAAAATGGCCATTCAGAGGAGCAAGAGAAAGGCAAGCATTCATCTGTTACTTTTGCAAATATTATGAACAATCATTTCGAAATCAAGAGTAAAAATGTTTTTAGAAATCTAAATTTTGTTCTAATATATTTTTGGAACATTTTGATTTTTCAAAAGGTTTATAAAAGTGAATTCATGTAATAACATATATTTTCAGGGTGTCAAGATAATGTCTTACTGATTATTTTCAAAATAGTTTTTGAGTATTTTTAAGGTAAAAATGTTTTTTAATAATGCTGTTATCTTAAGTTCTAATAAAGTTTTGTCATTTGACATTCTGAAATTTGATATCATTGATGTTTTACAGTTTTCTTGGCCTTGAGATGGCTTCTTTTTTTTTTTGTGATTTTGATTTAGTGGACCACAGCCTATTTTTAAAATACTATTAAAAGATTATGCTAGATTCTTTACTCTAGGAATTTAAGCATTTTAAATTAGTGGTTCCTAACCATTTTGACTAATTGTTTAATACAGTATTTTGATAGTCCAAACTTTTAAACAAACTGGAATAATTAGTTAGCCACATTTCATTATTTGATTACAGAATATTCTGTATGTCCTTAAAAAACAAAAAAGAAAAAGTTATTGATGAAATTTTTTTTTTTTTTTTAATCATTCTGTTTTTTGTTTTTTTCTTTCTTAAAGTTGTTCACTTCCAGAACAAAAATTTACATATAAATTACTCACCCCCTTGTGATCCAAGATGTTCATGTCTTTCTTTGTCGATAAGAAGTTGTTTCTTGAGGAAAACATTTCAGGATTTCTTTCTATATAATGGATTTCAATGGTGCCCCCAAGTTTGAACTTCCAAAATGCAGTTTAAATATAGCTTCGAAGGGCTCTAAATGATCATAGCCGAGAAGGAAGGGTCTTATCTAGCAAAATGATCGGTCATTTTTCGAAACAAATTGACAATTATACTTTTTAACCTCAAATGCTCGTCTTGTCTCGTCTCTGTGATGCGCATGAGTAGTATGTCAAAACTTCCCCATCTCATTTTCTTCTTCAATGTCAAAATCATCCTACAGTGCTGTTTTTCCTTTTTTTGTAAAGGGCGTTTAATCTTCTTTGCATGTTCACTTAGTGCGCTGGGTCGGTACTTGTAGGATGATTTTGAAGTTAAACGCAATGGGAGTTTTTTGACATACCCTAACTGTACTGAACCAGAAAAAAAACAGTTCACGCAGACTTAGAGAAGACAAGCGTTTGAGGTCAAAAAGTATATAAACTGTCAATTTGTTTCGAAAATGACTAAATGTTTTGCTAGGTAAGGCCCTTCTTCCTTGGCTGGGATCGTTTAGAGCCCTTTGAAGCTGCATTTAAACTAGATTTTGGAAGTTCAAATTTGGAGGAACCGTTGAAGTCCACTATATGGAGAGAAATCCTGAATGTTTTTCCTCAAATGTCATTTCTTATCGACTGAAGAAAGAAAGACACTAACATCTTGGATGACAAGGGGGTGAGTAAATCGTGTAAATTTTTGTTCTTGAAGTGAACAACTACTTTAATACTTAAATAATTAAATTTTTCTTGTGGAACCCTGGTTTAGGACCACTGTTTTAGATGCTTTTTTTTAATTTTATTTAATTTTTTAGTTTAACAGTTTTAGTTGTAGATTTTTTTTTTTTTTTTTTTACTTTAATTTTGAATAAGTTAAATCATCTCAATGGCTATGTTATTGACAAACATTTATATTCACCATTTTAGTGACTTGTTGATAATGAGACCAATCTCACTCAGTAGTGATGTACTGTTTTTTTTGTTAACTCTGTCTTGCTCTTATCTCTGTTTTCCTGTAGCATTCATCCGATGGCCTTCGTGTGATGAATGACGGCAGTCTTGACCTATCACTTGACAGTGACAATAGCATGTCAGTGCCGTCCCCCACAGGCCCTTCAGCTGCCAAGCTCGCCCGTGCATCCAGCCCTCAGGGGTAAAACATTTTCACAAACCATTTTCACCTGGTCTTCGATTTATGTAACTTTGTTTGTGTAACTTTCTATTACTCAAATCTTTTAGGAATACATGTACATTGTTTTTTTGTTTTTTGTTTTTTTGCATTATTGACAATTTTCCTATTTAATACTGTAAAGCTGCTTTGACACAATCTGTTTTGTTAAAAGTGCTATATAAATAAGATTTTTTTTTTTTTTTTTTGTCTTTTCTACTCTCTCTCTGGCTGTAGCTCCACTGGAACTGCCACAAACACCTCAGAATTGCAGGGAAAAATGGACATTTCAAAAGGAAACACACTCCCGGCAGGTGGTATGTCTTCAGTTGACGTTTTCATTTTGTAATTTTGTTCACTGAATGAAAATTTTCATCTCTTACCTCAGTTGTTCCAAACCTGTATGACTTTGTTCCATAGAAAACAAAAAGATATGTTTTGAAGGATGTTGATACTGCTCCCCTGCCACAAAAAAGATTATTTTATTAAACTCATCCATATAATTTTTTTAATTAATATTACTTAAACCATATTTTCTTATGACAGAAGTCAAATGTGGTGTGATATGGCAAATGAAAGGTGGTTTAAATGTCATTGTGGAAAAGAACAGCATGAACATTCTTCAAAATTGTTCCTTTTGTGCTCCACTGAAAATAGTTACACAAGTTTGGAACAACATGAGGGTGAGTGAATGATGACAGACTTTTCATGTTTTAGAGAAACATTTTTTTATTTTTTTTTCCCAGTTTGTTTTTAATACTTCTGCTAGTACTGATTTTGTATGTTGATCATTTCAGTGGATGGCTCTAAGCCAGATAATGTTGGGACTTCCAGCAGCAATGCCTCACGAAAGGGTGCAGCTTCACTAAAGCGGCCCGCCTCACCCATTCAGCATGACTTGGAGAAGAAAGCCAAAGTGGACAGTGTACAACAGAACCCTCATCCTAGTCCATGTGCATCTTCTGGCCAGGCCAGTAAGAGACCTGCCTCACCCACTGAGAATGAGACGTCCAAGAAAGCCAAAGTAGAGGAGGTAAGACTACACTCTCTCACGTTAAAAGTTTTATTTTCGTCATTGTGTTGGTTTATTATTCAATCCTGTCCTTCACACAATGTTCACTAACAACTAATATTGCCAAATTACAAACCAAGGGTCTCTCAATTAACCTTACATATAAAGTGTGGATAGTGTCTAAAAAGTGTAATGAAATCCTACTCTTCCAGCCCTCAACCCCAGAAGCAAAGTCCTCAGGTGAAACTGATGACCATGTAGCTGCAGATCCAGCGGTAATGGCTTTTTGTTTTTTTTTCTTTTTTTTCTTTTTGTGGCAAAAGTGCCACAATTTTTATTTCCTTTGCATTCAACTTGAATAGACAACTTGTTTTAATCTTCATGTTGTTCAGTGCTCAGTTTCAGTGTTTATATCATGACTGTTGAAAAATGTTTTTGTTCAGCAGAGCATTGAAGTGGTTCCTTCAGAGGGTGAATCTAAAGTAGAGACAGAATTAACGGTAAACCAATGATTAAAAAAGGGTATGCTAGTTATAATGATAAATCGAGTGAATATGTGATGAGGCACAATGCTGATGTTATTTCCTGTCATTCTCAGGCGGTAGAAACAACAGAGAAGATACCACTTACCCAGGTAAGAACATGTCCAATTGATTAATGCGTAATAATCTTTATCCTATTAGGCACAACTCATTTTCTGTTTTTACTGAAAGCTCACAAAACACTAGGGCTGCCCTTGACTAAAGATTTTTCTGGTCGACTAGTATGTTTTCGGCTTAGGAGATGAAGTCAGCGACACTGACTCATCATCTCCGCAGTAGTGGATGCACCTGTGTGCACGTGTCATACAGATTGCATATTCTGAGAATATTTGTTTTCAATTTGGTTTATTTGAAAGTAGACATTTCACTCTCTCTAGATATATTTTATGTCTGTAAAGTAAGGTTACACAGAGTTTCTGAGTTTCGTGCTCAGGTTAACAGAGACCGAGACGGCAGAAAGCGCATCCTAATTGCTTTCATTATTTTACAAAAGCATAAGGTTTTGTTATTGTGAGTGCACACAAATAAATGTAGGGTCTTTACAGATTCGAAAGATGCATTACTCTTATCTGTATGACCAAAAATGGAGTATTTTAAGAGCAAGTGACCGCACTGGCACCTCCGTCTGTCATGCAGTTAGCATGCTACTATTCTGTTTCCACACTCCGCACAGACACTTCAGTAGCACGCATTTTTCAGTTAACATTAGACTGAGTGGCTGTGTGAAGTTGCTACTAACATTTTCAAATGATAAACCATATTTGAGGTAGATGAATGATAGGTGAGTGTTTGGATGTCATGCCCCTATATTACCACATAGACCAGCCGTTAACCATCTGTCCGTCATGGACTGTGTGACATCGCCACTTCCTGTGGATTTTTTTTTTTTTTTTTCGAGTAAATGACTAATAAAATTCTTGGTGACTAACAGTCAGTTATTTGGGGACAGCCCTACAAAACACCACCAAACATGACAGAATTTTGAATATGTTTTAATGAAATATCTTTATGCTTTGTGCATTAAGGGTTATGATGTAATCTTTAATTCCAAAGTTTTAAGGCCAAAACTAATTTTTTTAAAGTAATAATTGGCATGGTTTTGACAAAAATATCAAGCTGCATGACTGTTTGCAATTTTGATAAATGTTTCTTTAGCACCAAATTATGTTATAAAATGATTTCTGAACAATCATGTGATGCTGAAGATTGGAGTAATGATTCTGAAAATTAAGCTTTTTAACAGGTACATTTACAAATATGTTGTATTTAATTTGCATTTTTAAATATTATAATAAAATGGCTGTAATTATTTGACTTTATTATTTTATTATTATTATTATTATTATTATTATCATCATTTTAATCAAATAAAGCTTTGGGGGTCTAAGAGACTCATTATTTGGACAGTAACATTAAAAAAAATCTTACTAACCAAATATTTAAATATTTTCAATGTATTTATGTAACATTATAATAATGAACTGACAATATTACAGATCAGATCAGCATCTCAAGTGTTTAAAGGACTGAAGACAAGTTTTTGTATATAACTGTGTATAAAGTATATTTCAAATATCATTTATTTGATTATCATTGCTTTATTTTAAATAGTTTTCAGTAGAGCCGAATGGAAATTTCTAGGTCATCCTATGACAATGTAATTTTTTATAGGAAAATTACGCTTGAAAAACACTTTAGGGTTGCAATTTCTTTATATTTTAAAATAAAACAATGATACTTTAACAATTACACCTTCTTGAGCCATCAATGTGGCAATATTTGTGTTTTAATTAATTTTATAGAATTCCAAGCACCACAAAACTGCTTGTCCCCACAGCCATGTACAGAGGGAACAGGTTTTTCTACCATTTAAAATACATAAATGTATTCATAACTATCAAATATATGATGTAAATGACACAAAAAGACAAAATGCTGAATAAATATTATAAAATGTATAAACTTGTCATTGGTGTTACAGTTTAACAAAAATAGTTTATTTTGAAATAAAAATCACACCGACATCATTTGACTTCCTCCTTCGTATTTCCAAAAGATCTATGAAAAAAAGGCCCATGTTAAGTCCACTGTCTCTTCTCAGCTATCAGAAATTGTCTTATCTCATGATTATGAAGCTTTTAGTTGAGCTTACTGGTATGCTTTGTTTTTAGGGAATTGTACAAAAACTATGGCTTAAACTATTTGATTTAGTGAGTATACCATGATTGGTATCAAACATGTGATCCTTATGGGTAAATAAATGCACAAAAAAGATTTTGGACCATGGAAATTTCTGTCGATTGCCCAGGGCAGTGCAACATAAATCTAAATGTCTTATTGCAGTCACAGCTTGTTCAAACAGAAACTCTTATCATGGAAGAGATGATTAATGTGTTTGTAACACTTGGTTAGGACATGCTCATTCTTCTCAAATCTGATGATCCATCCTCTTTGTTCCACAGAAAACTTCTAACGCTGATCTGTCGGATGTTCCGATCCTCCCGGCCAACCCCATCCCCGTGGTCAAGAACTCTATCAAGCTGAGACTCAGCAGGTAGAACAGGCTCAATCTTTTGCCAGTCTCATACTCAGGAGGTGAAAGTCCCTTCGTTTCCTGCCCATGTGCAACGCGGCTCTCCACAAGGGGGCAGCTCTGTTCTTCCACAAACTTCCCTGTGCCCTCTCCCTTCCTCCCTCCCCTTTGGTACAATGCAAAAAAAGATGTCATACCCAAAAACCTCAATGTGATTCGTGTGATTTGGTGCACATGCTTTGTAAATCTTATCACATCCTTCTGTTTTGACCTGAAAGACAGTGACGCTTTATGCTTAGTTTTTTTTTTTTTTTTCCCTTTTTTTGTTCTCTTTTCTTTTGTAAATCAATAAAGAGGCATGTAATTATATTCCAGGGTACAGTTGGTCCACTGGAGACCAATCCACCATATTGTACAGAGCTGAAGGTGTAGATGAGCATCAAAGCGTGCTCAGTAGGTGGAGATGCATTGAATCAGCGTGAACTAATGATAGTACTAATCTGACAAGGAAAATGCACAGCAGAGGACATAGCTAGCTCATCCAGATGATTCTAGCTCACTAATGCAGCTGTAATTTAACCAAATCAGTCTCAGATTAGTGTAAACACCACCGTTTCGCTCCGCCGTCTTAGCAGGGCATTAATTATGGGTGTTATTAGGAGTGGAATAGCTAGTATTCCCAGCATGCTCCGATTCATGCTCTGAGGAGACCAGTACTGGCCGTTCATTTAGGCTTGTTTTACCATGTGTATATATATATATTCATTCAAATAGAGACAACAATATTGAAACTTTTATTTGCTTTGAACAGCTTAATTTCCTATTATATGCTGGGATTTTCCTAACGTGGAATCAAAGGTGCGTTTCGAATAACTATTCATGGTTTAAAATGGCAGGTCAACTTGTTACCTTGACCTGATTTTGGATGTGGATGTGAAAATATAAAAGATTGATTTAAGTTTCAAACGAATGATGGTTTATTGGGGCAGGAGAGTGATTTTGTTCATTTTTGAAATCTGTACAAACTTTTCTTACTCTGTGTTTTGTCTTGCTGGTCTGTGTTGACTGTGTGGATTCATGTAACGGTAAAGCTGCCGCCCCAGGAACACTGTCGTCACAGCACAGATTCACTCCTGTGAAACGCCTCCTATGGCCTTGCAATGTTCTTTCAGTTCTTTCATACGCTTATTTGTAAGGACAAGGTATTGTACTTTTTCACAAATAAAAGTCTACATTGTTGCAAAGAGAAATCGGTGTAATTGATTTATTTGTATCGTCTAGTAACAGTAGCGTCATTGTTAATGCAGTGCTTTATACTTCACATTGCACAGATTTATATTAAAAATTGTTATTAGTTTATGAAATATATTAACAAAAATGTTTCCATTAGGTTTTTCTCCATTATAACCTTCAAAATTAAAAAAGATAGCTGATAGCTGTTGGTTAAACTAATAAACTATGTAGGGATGCTAAACTGTGATTCCATAAAACAAAAGTATTTCAAGTTTATTTAAGAGTGTTCTGTAAAATTTATTTATTTTTGTTAGGGTGTGTGATTTAGTTGAAAGCCATCAAATAGGTCAATTATACTTTAAATAGATATATTTTGGAGTACTTTTTTTTCCACTTTAGCCATTTAAGTCTTTAACGATGAGATTTTGATGCCGTTCATACCGTATTCAATTTTTATAGGTAATATTTCTGAAAAAAGTTATCAAATCAATGTCAGTATGTGCTGATAGGTGTGTGACAATATAATTAAAGGAGAAGTTCACTTTCAGAACAAAAATTTATAGATAATTTACTCACCCCTTATCCAAGATGTCTTTCTTTTTTCAGTCGTAAAGAAATGAGGTTTTTCCAAGAAAATATTTTAGGATTTCTTTCCATATAGTGGACTTCAATGGTGCCTGTGAGTTTGAACTTCCAAAATGCATTTTAAATGCATCTTCAAAGGGCTCTAAATGATCCTAGCCAGTGAAGAAGGGTCTTATCTAGTGACACAATCATTACAATTTATAGGTCGAAAAAGTCCCATCTCATTTTCTTTTCCAACTTCAAAATTCTCCTACATCGCTTTTTTTTTTTTTTGTGTGTGTAAAGGGCGTTTGATCTTATTTGCATGTTCACTTTGTAAACACTGGATCGGTACTTCTGCAGCGATGCAGGATGTTTTTGAAGTTGAAGAAGAAAATGAGATGGGACTTTTTTTGGACCTACCCTAAGTGTCATGAACCGGAATACACAGAGTTCACGCAGAGGTAGACAAGAGGAGCATTTGAGATGATTAAAAAAAAAAAAAAAGTTTATCAATTTTTAAAGAAAATATCTGATCGTTTTGCTAGATAAGACTCTCATTCATCGGCTGGGATCGTTTAGAGCCATTTGAAGCTGCATTCAAACTCACAGGCACCATTGGAGTCCACTATATGGAGATAATTCCTGAAATGTTTTCCTCAAAAAAACTATTTCTTTACGACTGAAGAAAGAAAGACATGAACATCTTGGATGCCAAGGGGGTGAGTAAATTCTGTAAATTTTTGTTCTGGCAGTGAAATTCTCCTTTAACTTCGCAGCTTGACAAATTTTCACTTTTTTTGGTCCTTGTTACAGTGTAATTGCACAAATAAGCACTGAACAACTATAATTAGCAGCATGTACTTACTATTTATTTAAGGTTAGGGTTTGGTGTAGTATTAGTTCCTTGTAATTATGCATAATTTACTGTCATTAGTACAGTAAATGTAACAAGGATACATTAAAATAAAATTGTCTTTTTATTCAAGGTGTAAGTATTGACTGACTTTTACAAATACCCAAACAAAAAATCTGAGATAGTGTTTTCTACCCTAAAATACCCTTTAGTCTTAGTGGTTTAAAATAAACATCAACACCAATAGTCCTGACAGCCAACTACCCTTATTTTATCCCAATGCACTGCAAAATTTTCCCTTGATTTCATTTTTTTTGTTTGTTTTTTTTTCACCATAAATAAAACTTTTATACCCTACTTTGTTAAAACAAATACATTTGTTCATTTTCTGGAGTAAATGTGATTGATGCTTTCACATGCGAAACACATCACCAGTCATCACGATGGATCACAGGCTGTTTTTATGGGGTTCTGTTTTACTAGAGAGCTGCTAGATAGATTTCTAGAATGTTTTGACCTTCTTCAAAAGGTCATTTAGAATTGCATAGTATGAGCAATGCAATGATGCTTCTCTAAAAAGTCATCGTTTCCTGGGTTTGTTTTCTGAACTTTGCCCACTTCTACAACTGATCATCCAAACAGCTATTCATGTCTCAGACTCAAGGTTGACCTCTTCATCAAGTCATCTTCAACTGGTGCAAGTATTTTACACTGTATGATGAATAAATCTCTTACCACACACTGCACACGTCTGCGGCACGTTACAGCTCTGAAGCGGCCACTCTAGTCAATGCTTCTGTTTATACCCGCTACGCTGCGGTTTGTTGAAGCGGTTCTCTGCGCTGCATTGCTAAAGTTTGGCTAATCCCCCACCTCGTCCCTACCCTCCTTCCAACAATTTGAATTTCCGTGGGCAGGATTTAATTTAATGATATTCTAATGGACCGCGTTGTGACATCATTGCATGTGGAAAACAAACGCTTTTAGTCCAAAGGAGCTGTTCGTCGTAGTTCTTGAAATGGGATTTTTTAAAAACGAAATATCTCCTTTTGGAGTGGACTTTGAGATTTGTAACTTTGTAATCTTTTTTATGCCCAAAGATACACACCACACACACTGAGAAAAGTTTAAAAAGTGAAAAAGCATAATAGCACCCCTTTAATTATAACTGTATGTGACTGCATGTCAGTATGAACAGACTCAAATGTCTTCACTGCATTTACTGTTTAGTTCACTTTCTTTGTTTTTCAATCACTAACCAGTTCAATAAACTGCTAGTTTTTGCTAATAAACTAATAGTTTAAGTATCAATAAAATTCAGGCACATTTGTTTTTCTCTTTTTCTTAATTCTTGTTTGGAAGTACAAGTACCCAGTTACACATTTTCATTTGTTCAACTGTTGTTGATCAATCAATAATCATTATAGTCAGGTGAGCGTAATGATGATGACTTATTCTACAAAAAAGAAAAAAGCTTTGTAACACATATTCAATGTATATTTGTGCATGTGTTCTTGAACCAGATAAGGATGAGTCTGTCCCAGCCTGCTTTTTATTTGAGGACCTTGAAAGTTACACCAAACTTTTGTGTCCAACACAAGGTTTAATGGAGAATTTCCATGATTATTATTTCTGTGATCTCAGCAAGAGGGAGGAAAATGTTTCTCATATCTTTTGTTGTTGACATCAAAAGCTGTGTTCAGTCATACTCCTCGGTGTTGTGGTGCAGATTCATTTGTTACTTAATAAAAGCTTAGAATACTAAAGCATTTTAAGCATATCTATATTGCAAAGTATTATATATAATTTTAAGCATATCTATATTGCATAGTATTATATATAATTCAATGAAAGCATTTTGAAAGGGTAAAATTCATGTGACATTTTTTAAGGTGTAAGAGCATATTTCTTTTATTGCTAGTTCCCCAACGCAATTCACTTTTGATTTAATATGATCACTGGCACTGATTTATTAATTACTAATTAGTACCATAATTTCACAGTTATCATAACAGATCATTACTGGAAAGAGTCAAAGACAAATCCTGGGTTATTTATTGTTTTGAGTATATCTGTGTGTTTTTTTTTTTACTTGGGAATTTTTAAATGCACACCTTTCACTAAAAAAGGTTAAATAGGTGTCAGCAACATTTTTTTTTTTTTTTTGTGCACTGAATTTTTCAATTAATCAATATGCAGGAGACATTTCGAAATCAAACACTAACTATAAAGCTGCTAAGTTTTAAATAATATTTATTAAATATTCAAATATAAAAAATTAAATGATTACTTTGTTTCCATTACTTTTGTACAATAAACTGTTATAGTACTGTGTTCATTGGCATTTGATATCCATTTGATCCTACTGATGTTGCAAAAATGTCTTTTTACAGAAGAAACTGTAGCTGTATCATTTTATAAGGTAATTTTAAAAAATCAACTGGAACATTTGCCAAACATAGATATGTTATTACCCGGACAGCATATTGAGTGCATTCGTTTATCTACAGCTCTTTTAGCCATGTAACCACTGTCCAATGGTCAACAAAACACTCAACATGACAATTTTAACTGGTTATACAGGCCTCCATTTTACAACAGTACCAACTCGTGCGTGTGATACGTGCAGTCTTGTAACACCATAAGTAGCTGATTTCCTTTTCAGCCTCTGAAGAGTTGTTATGAGGCTCAGTACCTCAATGCTTCACTCCGTCTGTTGCTTGCAGTTTTGTTTTTCCTTTTCCAGTAAGGCTGTCTATCTACGTTACCGTTCTGTTCTTCGCTGACGGCTCCAGCGCAGGTGATAAAAGCGTAACCTTCACGTTAATGAAGTACTCACGCTAAAACATTGCTGTTCAAAGTGCGATGCCATGTTCATGAAATGAAAGGGCTGTCTGTCTGTCTCATTCAGATCAAAACCTTCAGAAGTTAAAAACACATTGTACCATTTCACTGAGACATCCAGGCTTTTAATGAGAGCAAAGCACTATGGGTAGAGAAAGGAATCGTTTCATTAAGTTACTCCAACAAAGGTCTAGGTGGAGAATTTTTTTTAATATATAACGTTATATAAAATGTAGCTCAATTTTTGTTGCTAGTTAAATGCATGCTATCACGGATTTTCTGAATCTCGCTGAAAGTAAACAGTCGCGAATGAATTGGTTCACACGCTGTGTTTCTGTTGCTTTGTATTTGTAGGTGTAAGGTTTTGCAAAGAATAGCTCACCCAGAAATGAACATCAGTCAAAAATGAGTCATTTCTTATCCTCGTTTTTGTTCTGTTGAACACAAAAGGAAATATCTGAAGACGTCACACTTCTTTACCGCAGAGGAAAGCATGGAAAGAAAGTTGAGGTTGGTACACAATGAGGTAATGTTATTTATTTTTCATGAACTGCTCCTTTACTGATGTGAAAGGTTTTTCTTTTATATAATTTCAACAGTTCTACTAGCTTAGTCTCACTTGGATGGATTGGATAGATAAAATGATTGTTTACTTTATTTGCGATCAGTATGCAGTGATCGTATTTGAACAGAACAACCGGTAGGTGTCGCTGTTGTTTTCATTGTCAGTTCTGTTGAAGTACTGCTTTTATGTCTTGAGGCAATGCGACCTTTTCATGTTCATATGAAATTCAACAGAAAAATTGACCTTCTGTAACTATAATAAATAAAACAATGTTCGTAACACCCAAATAATTCCCAGTAACGAAAAATGACTAGACGTTTGCTTTTGAGTGGTTTTCTGTTAGTGGCAAGCACCTGCTAAGTGCTGGATATTATTTAAAAATGGCATGCAAATTGGCCTTTGTTAGCCGCTGATGAGGAAACATTTGAATAACAATATCCTGAGTGCGGTGACGTCTGCTCTTCAGGTGTTTCTGAGCATGGCAGGGCTTTATGAGAAAGTATAATTAGAGTTTTTGGCATGGACACACCGTGGTCTGTAAAACGCCACAGAAACAGAGTTTACCAGCCCTCCACTGCCACTGCTGCAGAATCAACTCTTCTCAAAGAGAGTTAAAAATGATTTGTGCCAAGTCTTGCGTACACTTTCATGTCCCCATCATAGGCATGTATGTTGAATAATATACAGTAGCTAGGTCTAAATACTGGATAAAACATTGAAACCGCATTTTACATTTAGAAATATAATAAATGTATAAATAAGAATATTTATTTTAAATATTAATAGTATAACCTTTTATTTTTAAGAAAATCACAAATAATTAAACACAGGGGAGAGTTTTAAATAATTCTACTATATTCTACTAGTAGATATTTCCATTGCCCCAGTTCATTAATACTAGGTTTAGTTGTTTCTTTGTTTGTTCTTTTTTCTAATTCAAATGCTTCAAACAAAACATGTTTTCTTGGAAATATTGTTTGAATTGTTTCAGTTTGATTAATTTTTCCTTTACCTAAAAATCCAGTTGCTTAATGACATCATCCTTCAGAAAGTGACATCACATTGCTGTAAACTAATGCATATTATCAATGGATTGGATGAGTTCTGTGATGTTTTGTGGTATCGGTTGTTTGTGTCACTCTAAAACATTAGACAGAGTTACAGAAGTTAGAGTGTGAAAGTGTCAAAAGATGATGAACGAATATCAAAATAAAACCGTACATGCGAATACGCTAACTCTAACCAAACAATGGATATCCTGAACACTTTATTTCCATTCTGATTAGCATCCATCCAACTGTTTTGATGTAAAATACTTGAAATACTCCTGAGATATTAAAACATTTGCATGCTTACAGTTGTCTGATGTCAGTCAAGTGTCACATGACACATGCAGGTAAACAAATTAAACAATAAATCTTTTTTTTTGATTACTTAAAAAAAAAAAAATTATACATTTAATTATTAACTTTTCATCAACTCTCAGACCCCTTCAGTCTCTCACAAACCCCATTTTGGGAAAAGCTGGTGCAAATAATGTTGTAGCCTAATTAAGTCAATTTAAGCCTGAGCTTGACTGTATCTTTTTATAGTAAAATTTCCTTACATTGCAACGCAGACATATTCATTATTTAAGTTTTACAAAAGGTAGGATACAATGGGGCTAAAGACGCCCCGGGGTAAAATGCGCCTTTGATATTATTTTCCCCTAAACCACTAGATGGCACAAAAACATGCCGTAGAACTTTCTAAGGCATTTGCTTTTCAAGATACACATGCAAATTTGTCTGATCTTTGACACGATCGTGGACAGCAGCGCAAAGTTGATTCTGTACTTAATTGATCTAATATTTGATGTTTTTTAAAATGTTGTAGATTTAAGTAGCAAATGAGAATCGCTAAAATGAATGCATACATTTTGAGACAGATATCTTCTTAATGATTTTCATTTTTGCTTAAGGTAATTAAAGCAACAGTTTTTAAATGACGAAAGAATATGTAAAAGTATCGTATTTGGGTTAAAAAGTGCCCCTGCTGTTGGAGCTAAAAGGCACAATAATTAACATAATAATTAATACAAGGCTGACTTTTCCATCTGTTGACATGAAATGGTTAGATTCTGATGGTAAATTTCATATATTATGTGTCCATCTTAGAGATAATCACTATGTTTAGAATTTAAAATTAGATTTAAAATCATGATATTAATCATATCATATAATAAAATATCATTTGTTGTTACTACTGTAAATCAGTATTAAATTATGGGATCTCCTACAGTGCTTTCAGAATTTTTACTTTTTAAAATGTTTCTGTACTTTAAATATATATATTTTTTTATATTAACATATTTTAATGACAATATATTTATTGAACAATAATTAATTATTTTATTTTTCAAAATAAGCAGAAAATAGTACAAATGTTGCTAAAGTGCAAATTTTACCTAAAGTATTTATATCAATACTGTGTACCTTTTACCCCATGCTGGTGAGCCTTTTATCCTGTGTGTGGGGTAAAAAAAAAAACCCTTGCCACTTCATACATTTATAAGTTTTTAAAACAAAATAAACAACTTGTATAATTTGTCACACAAAATTTGTTGCTCCATAAATGTTCAATACAAACATAATATATTTTTTCTGAAATTGTACATTTTAGGCACAGTGAACAGCCCATTGTACCCTACTCCATAACAGAACTGACCCACCTTACCCACAGCATTTCTGGGTGATTGCCCCCACCCTCTTGCCTGGCCATCCCGGCCCAGCTCAGCCCAATGCCCCCCAGTCCCACTCTGCTCTCTGCTCAAAGGGCTAATTAGTGGCTGAATATGCAAATAAGCACAGCTGCCAAAGTGTGGCACTTTTTTTTTTTACTGAAATGCGTCAGGATTTCAAATGGTGCTTTGGTTCAGTGGTGAAAAATAAAATTGTTGAGAAATTGTTCAGAAAACCTCTAATTCTAAGCAACCTGATGCATTCAGATTTATAGGTTGTCAACAAAATTTTAATAACTGTCATAAAGAATTTATGTATATGTACATATAAAAATTATATATATATATATATTTTAACTGTGAGTTGGGGCAGTGTCACATAAGTCAAAATTCTTAGTATTTGTGACTCAAAAGGTGGCAAAAACAATAAAATCTGTAGTTTTATTTGTTGAGTAGTCGTCATCTTACCTCTGGCTCGCCGTGCAAATAAATTTCAGAACATATTGACGTCTAAATCATGGTAAACTCGTTTTTAAAACTCTGCCCGGCCAATTGTCGATTACGCTTGATTAAAGGACGAAGAGAACATTAAGAATCAATAGCGTGGACAGCTCAGTGAATCAGACTACACAGTCAATTAACCAGCTGCCGAACATCAGCAACAGGGAGCTGATCTTGGATCAGTTCATCCACGCGTTCAGCTGAGGTGGGCCGCAGAGGGAAGAGACACCGAAGCCTCGTGTCGCCTTTTTCAAATTTCTCTGGCTGGATAATAAAGGTTAATAACAGTCCTTTCAGTGTCATATTTGACATGACCAGTCATTGCAGTAATTACAATCATTACAGCCGAAGGATGTCGTCTTATCCTTCTTAAACATAGAGCGCGCCAGAAAATCAATTATTCAATCAAGGGGCACCCCTCCTTCACTCTATTCAATAGTGGCTGAAAGGAGTTGGTTCACTTGATTTCAGGTCCGGAGAGAATAAGTCTGACTGCAGAGACCTTTAATTTCAGACGTTCAATGGAATGTTAACTTTCTTCACACGATCAGTGAACAGGAAGTTCTGTGGGATTCAGCGGGTTCCTTTTTTGTTTTAAACGCAAGTTAGTCTGGTGGAAGGATGTCAGACAAGTTACACTTTCTTGCACACATTCTCTCTCTCTCTGTCCTCTAATGCATGCTGGGATTGTCAGGATGTAATTTAAGTGCATAGGCACAAAGACCAAATGCCAAACAGACAATGCCGATGCGTTCGGCTTTAAACGTAGCCGCTCTCGGTTCGTTTGGGGTGTGTAATTAGGATCAGTGTTACAGAAAAGAGTCAAAAAATCACAATGTGCTTTAGACACACGATCAGGGCAAATGAAAGAATCTCAACGCGTCGCGGGCCGCAGGGCTAGTGTTGCAGATAATACCGTTGTAAGTGTAGTTAAAAGTGGTTGTGTTAAAAACCAGCCCACAAAAAGTAAAATCCAGTGAATTTGAGTATAGTCGAAAAACAAAAGAATTACACAAGAGGTCGTCATGGAAACAGCATATCTTCATGATCTGACGGCTCTTGTTTAGGTCTCGCTTATATTAGACGTTAAGAAGCAAACACACCTTATCATGTAACATGAAAGTGTTCAATCATACTTGAGTTTGGAAGAACAAGAGCAACTGTAGAAAAGGGCAACTGCAAAAGTTTTTTAATCACAAATAAGTTAGGAGTGATGACATTTATTCAGCACATGCACAGTAAAGTTCTCTCTCTGACTGTGAAACTGAAGTGTGACTTTAATACATTTGCACAAAAATGGTTGTGAGGCATATTTAATACTTCTGCAGACGTACTGTACAGCTTCGATGCTTTTGATTTCAAACTAATATCTACATTATTTTTAGGTTGCCGATTATGATTTAACATTAATAAAGCATAAAAACACTTTTGACATAACATAACTTTTTTTTTATCAACACTGTGAGGTCAGGAGCACGGGCGTATTCCTCCGAGAAAGCAAGGTGGGCAGTGTTCAGAGTTTGGTGCGAGGTAATTGAGAATGAATGGGGGAAAGTCATGTGAGACGAGGCAATGCCTCTTTTCGCAGTATGATTAGTTATGATTGTTTCATATGTGACCCTGGATCACAAAACCAGTCATAAGGGTCAGTTTTTTTCAAAATTGAGATTTATACATCATCTAAAAAGCTGAATAAATAAGCTTTCCATTGATGTATGGTTTGTTATGATAGGACAATATTTGGTCGAGATAAAACTATTTGGAAATCTGGAAATCTGAGGATGCAAAAAATCATAAATACTTAGAAATGATAGGACAATATTTGGTCGAGATAAAACTATTTGGAAATCTGGAAATCTGAGGATGCAAAAAATCTAAATAAAGTTCTTAACAATGTACTAATCAAAAATTAAGTTTTCATATATTTACAATACGAATTTTACAAAATATCTTCATGGAACATGATCTTTACGTAATTTCCTAATGATTTTTGCCATAAAAGAAAAATCAATAATTTTGACCCATACAATGTTTTTTTGGCTATTGCTACAAATACACACCAGCGACTTAAGACTGGTTTTGTGGTCCAGGGTCACATATGATAAATCCCGGTTCTTGTGTTCATGCGTGTTCTCCTTCGCAAATCATGAAGGTTATGATTCAGTTATGAATGGGTTAATGGGAAGACTAATAAAAATGTAAGCTAAGAACTCATTTATATATCACCACTTTGTCAAATCAAAATTAAACTTCAAATAGCCTGAAAACATGATCTGTGGTTTTTTTTAGTGAGCAATCAGCTTGTTGAAATTAAAGGTACTTCTCTGCATCTGTGACTAGATCTGAAATTAAGTTTATTATGATAAAGAATAGCTGAATATCAGTTCATAAATAAAATATATAACTGTTTAAATAAATATTGTTCAAATTGTTACTGCCTTTATTATTATTTTAGAATAAATGTAAAATGGTTGAAAACACTGAACTGATTAGATTTATACATGGTTTTTAACAGAATAACCAATTAAAGGAGAAGTTCACTTCTAGTACAAAAATGTACCGATAATTTACTCACCCCCTTGTCATCCAAGATGTTCATGTCTTTCTTTCTTCAGTTGTAAAGAAGTTATGTTTTCTGAGGAAAACATTTCAGAAATGTTCTCCATATAGAGGGCTTCTATGGTGCCCGTGAGTTTTAACTTGCAAGATGCAGTTTAAATGCAGCTTCAAAGTGGTCTAAACGATCTCAGCCAAAGAAAAAGGGTCTTATCTAGCAAAAACAATCAATTATTTTTTCACTCTCATTTCATTTTCTCCTACAACTTTAAAATTGTCCTATCGCTGTTTTTTTGTAAAGGGTGTTTGCCCGTCTTTGCATGTTAATTTTGTAAACATTGGGTCAGTACTTCTGCAGCGATGTAGGATGATTTTTTAAGTTGGTGGAGAAAATGAGATGGGAGTTTTTTGACATTTAGAGCCCTTTGAAGCTGCATTTAAACTGCATTTTGTATGTTAAACCATAGAACCATACCATACCATAGAAGTCCACTATATGGACAACATTTCTGAAATTCTGAATCGTTTTCTTCAAAAAACATAATTTCTTTATGACTAAAAAAAGGAATGAACATCTTGGATGACAAGGGGGTGAGTGAATTATCTGTACATTTTTGTTCTAGATGTGAACAACTCCTTTAATTACATTGTTAATGTAAAAATGCAGTATAGGTTGTGTATATAATGTTTATGTAACCAAAAAATTTGGGGCATGGGACATGAATTTATATTTATTAAAAAAAAAAATAGCCTCCACTGCATGCCACTGGTCAGGAGTCATTTTAATGTGTTATGAATTAAAACGTATGGGACTGAACTGAAACTGAATCTTTAAAATGTGTGAATTTATTTAAACAAAATATGTAGGTGAACTGTTCTTGATTTATCAGGTGATTAATAGATCCTAATATAACTCCTTTAACCTCTTATAACTCCTAAATATAATGTAGGTACCGCTTAGATTTTTTTATCATATAACTTAATATTGTATATTTGTGCAAAAAAAATTTCAGTAGCTATTAATGCAATAATATTACTAGTTTGATATGTGCTGTCTGTGATAGAGCAGGTTGATTTTTTTTTTTTTTTTTTTCCATGTGGAACATGACAGTTGGCCTTCATCACTGTTACAACTTTTATTCAATTTAGTATTATGAAATAATCTTTTTCATTACAGTTCTGTTGGCCCATGAAAATGTTTCTTATATTGAAATATGTCAAGTAGATTTGTACCAGTCTGTGAGTTACAGTATAAAGCACCAGTATATATCATATACCACATCCTAGTAAACAGAAATAAAAAGAAAATCCTACATATAAAAGTAAGACTTAGAGATGCACTTAAATGCACACCGTCCTGCTCTTGCTGCAACTGCTGGGCGTCTCTCTGTTCCTGTCCGCTCAGAGCTTTCTTCCGTTTAATTAGATTTGTAAAAACAATTTTTGGAGAGCTTTATTCTGTAAAAGCTCTCAGGGGTTAAAATCAGCTGAGCACTTCTTTTCAGATTCTTTTCAGCGGTGAAGCATAAATTATTTAAAATTGTGCGACCTTTTATCTCACCCCCTTTGAAGGCAGCAAATTAAAAATGTAAATGGCCTCCCTAATTAATATGCAAATGCATTCATTCCCAGTTAACAATTAGCAATTAAACCTGCACTGTCTAGAAAGAGCACTGACAAAATTAGCAACTTATTTTTGCATTTGAAAAATAACGACGGGACACAAATGTTTTGTTGAACAAAGTGACTTTTTGAAATGTTTTGGATCAGGTGGCCTGACAAATGCTATATTTTTTTAAAAAAAAAGAGACAGACTGGATGGCCACATACAAATCATTTGACCTTCTGCTAAGAGGTTTCTCTTGTCCTTTTTAGAACAATTGAGTTTTTAAGACGACCCCCCCATAATATTTGCTTAGAGATTTCAATAGCCAAGAGAAAAGTCAGAAATCTCAGGGTTGATGATTTGCATATGCTAAGGTATGCTGCCTTTCACAAGGCTTGTAGACAGAATAATGATGGTCACTATTCAGACTGTAGAAGAGAAGGTTCTTCATCACTTGACAGTCGGCCTTACATTCAATAATAATGACTTGTACAGCTCTTAACACTGAAACATTGAAATGTTAAGTGTTTAAATGTAAAGACTTGCGCTGTAAATGTGCCAAACCCTTTGGGACTGAGGAATTTCCAAATGATTGCTAAAACACTTCAAATACATATTCATGTTATGCTCTGTTTGAGTCTTCTATTCAAATCGGTTACATTTTTCACATTTAATTAATGTGCTTTGTTAATAATATTTGGATTATAAGCCTTGCCCTTACAAGCTCTGAAGTATTAAAGTGTTACGGGCTGATTATTCATTCGATGGTTATAAAGAACTTGTTTGTTTGCGTGTTGTACTGTTCATGGTCTTGAAGTAATGTTGGAATAAAACATATTACTATGTAATTACACATATGATACAATACATGTAGTTCTCATTATCTAGAGTAGTTTGTTTTGTGGTAGTTGTCAAATAACATAGACATGAATTTAAGGTTCATAAATCAGTTGAATCCAGGAGTGTGACAAACGAATTTCATCTTGCGACAAATATGTAGCCTCTCAAATAATATGAGGCCATAAACCTGTAGGTACAATAGTCGCAGATGAAATATATAGCCATTTACTTTATCACATAGAACAGGTATATAATGTACAATGTAGAACCATCCAGACGTTATTGCAAAATAAACCCAGATAGGGTGATCAGGATCTTGTATGACCCTGAAGGGGCTTATGTTGTGATAACAACCATCTGGCTCTACATTATTTCAATTATGACATGAATACTTGCCACATAAGTTACCCAAATAATAACAAAATACTGATTTGAGTTCACTCACCTGTAATTCAAAGCTTCTGCAAAGAAAAGCTCACCACACTACAACATTACAGTAATATTACAGTAATATTAATACTGAAGTCCACCAAGTTCAACTGACAAATGAGATACAAGATGGCAATAGTTGTATTTATATTTACATTAAGCCATAAGGGGCACTATGTTGAGATCACATGACCAGCCAAATACTACCTACCTTAACACAGCAATTGCCCTGTTGTTATGCAACTTAATCTGTGGAACAAATTAATTACATGTACCACGAATGTAAATAATGTTTTCTATAATAGCATTGGTAAATGCACAATGTTCCCTTCACATCAGTAGATGTCAATCCAAATGTTGAACAGGTCAGAGAGTAACAAACACAGTTTGAGAACTTTTAGGATAATTTCTGGATGGATATTGGTAGATCTACCAGTTTAATACACAGATAACAGAACACCATATCCCTTTAATAATAATAATAAAAAAAAAAACATTAAATGGACAAAAGCATCGGGACACCTGACCATTACACCAACAGGGACATTAATTGCATTGTATTCTTAATACATAGACAGTAAAGAGTTGTTTCCCCCTTTGCAGCTATAACAGCTTCCACTTTTCTGGGAAGGCTTTCCAGTTGGAGTGTTTCTGTAGGTATTTTTGCCTATTCATCTAGTAGATCATTTGTTAAGGTTAGGATGTTGGACGAGAAGGCTTGGCTCACAATCTCCATTCCAGTTCATCGCAAAGATGTTCGATGGGGTTAAGGTCAGGGCTTTGTATGGGCCAGTCAAGTTCTTCCACATCAAACTCATCCAAACCTGCCCTTATTGGATCTTGCTTTGTGCTCTAGGCCACATTCATGCTGGAATAGAAATGGGCCTTCCCCAAACTGTTCACATGAAGTTGGAAGTGTAGCATTGTCTAAAATGTCTTGGTATGAAAAAGTGTTAAGATTCCCCACTGGAATTAAGAGGTCTATCCCAGCCCCTTAAAAACTTCCCAATACCATTATCCCTTCTCATCCAAACTTTACAATCAACACAATGCAGTCAGGAAGATAATGTTCTCATGGCATCTGCCAAACTCAGACTCGCCCATCAGACTGGCAAAAGGACAGCGTGATTCATCACTCCACAGAACAGGTTTTCACTGCTCCAGAGTCCAGTGATTATGTGCTTTACACCACTATATTTGACACTTGGCATTGTACTTGTTAATGTGATGCTTGCATGCAGCTACTTGGCCATGGAAACCCATTCCATAACGCTGATGCTGCACAGTTTTTGTGCTCATATTAATGTAAGTTAGTAACAGCTACAGTGTCTTGCGAAAGTATTAATATCCCTTCATTTTTTGTGTTGTGTTGCAGCCTTATGTTAAACTTCTTTAAATAACTTTTTTCCCACATTAATCTACACTCCATACATCATAATGACAAAGCACAAAACAGGTTTGTAACAACACTGCAATTTATTAGAAATAATAAAAAAAAAAACTGAAATGATTGCACTGCATAAATATTCATACCCTTTTCTGGGACACTTGAAATTTAGCTCTGGAGCATTCATATCACTTGTAGATGTTACTACACTTTAAGTGGAGTTAACGTGTGGTAAATTCATTTGAATGAGTATGATTTGGAAAGGCACACAACTATCAATAAAAGGTCTAACAGCTGAAAATGCATCATAGCGAAAACCAAGCCCTGAGGTTAAAAGAACTGCCTGTAAATCTCAGAGACAGGATTGTGTCAAGCCACAGATCTGAGGACGAGCTCAGAAAATATTCTACTGCATTGAAGGATTGCAGAAGCATGTAGCCTCCATTGTCCATAACGGAAGAAGTTTGGAACAATAGGTCAATTGATGGGGAAGGGCCTTGGTTAGACTGGTGACTGAGAAGCTGATGGTCACTCTAAGTTGAGCTCCATGATCATATATGCAGATCAAAGAAACTTACAGAAGGACAAACATCACTGCAACACTCCACCAATCTGGTCTTTATGGCGGTGTGGCCAAACTCAATCCTTTCCTCAGTGAAGACACATGAAAACACACTTGGAATTTGGAACAAAGCACCCAAAGGACCCTCAGATTGTGAGTCTGATGAACCTCAATTCCAAGCATCATGTTTGGAGAAAACCAGGCACTGTTCATCACCTATACATTAGCATCCTAACAGCATAAAGTGTGGTAGCAGCCTCATGCTGTGGGGCTGTTTTTCAGTGGCAGGGACTGAGGGACTCATCAGAGTAAAATGAAATCTCAATACAGTAAAATATAGAGAGAGACTTAATGAACACCCAGTTCAGAGCATTCAGAACCTCAGACTGGGCAGAAGGTTCACCTTTCAAAAGGACAATGACCCTAAGCACACAGTAAGAATGGCTTATAGACAACTCTGTGAATGTCCTTGAGTGGCCCAGTGTTTGACTGAATCCAATTAAACATTTTTGGTGAAACCTGAAAATGTTTGCCAGCCCCCATTCAAACTGACAGAGCTTGAGAGGTGAAGATGGGAGGAGAAGAATGGCAGATAATAGCAAATTGCAGATGTGCAAAGCTTGTCACATTACAGCCTTGAGGCTGTAAAAATGTTTCAACTAAGTATTGTGTTAAGGGAATGAATACTTATGCAATGTACTTATTTCAGTTTTTAATTGTAATAAATTTGCAAAGTTGTTACTTTTATGCACTATGCAACCTCTGGTCTGACTGTTGTCTTCCACAGTCCTAAACACTTCCACTTTCCAATGATACCACCTACAATTGACAGTAGAGTATCAAGCAGAGATGAAAATTCACAAACTGATTGACTTACTGACTTATTGACAAACTTATGACTCACTGCATATGCCATCCTATCACAGTGCCACACTTGGGTTCACTGAGCTCTTCAGTTTTTTTTTTCACAAATGTTTATTAATGCAGACTGCATGGCTCACTGCTTGATTTTGTACACCTGTGGCAATGGGTCTGACTGAAACGCTTGAATTTAGTTGTTAAGAGGTGTGTCTCAACACTTTTGTCCATATAGTGTATATGAAGTCAAACTGAGTTATGAGTTAACTTACTTAGTATTTTAAAAGTTCACTTCCAGAACAAAAATTCACAAATAATGTACTCATCCAAGATGTTCATGTCTTTCTTTCTTCAGTCGTAAATAAATTGTTTTTTGAGGAAAACATTTCAGGAATGTTCTCCATATAGTGGACTTCTATGATGCCCGTGAGTTTGAACTTCCAAAATGCAGTTTAAATACAGCTTCAAAGAGCTCTATTCCTAAAAAAATGTAATTCCTAAAAAAATGTACAATTTATATACTTTTTAACCTCAGATGCTTGTCTTGTCAAGCTCTGTGTGTACTCTGTGTATTCCGGTTCCAATACTCCAACTTCAAAATTGCTGTCCTACATAGCCTTTTTTGAGAAAATAATTTGGGAGTTTTTCGACATACCCTAACTGTACTGACCCGGAATGCACAGAGTTCATGCAGAGCTAGACAAGATGAGAATTTGAGGTTAAAAAGTATATAAATTGTTTTTTTTGTTTTTTTTAGAAAATAGCTGATCGTTTTGCTAGACAGGCTGGGACCCGGGCACTATATGGAGAAAGATTCTGAAATGTTTGCCTCAAAAAACATAGTTTTTTTCACAGCTTAAGAAATAAAAACATGAACATCTTGGATGACAAGGAGATGAGTAAATTATCTGTAAATTTTTGTTCTGGAAGTGGACTTCTCCTTTAAGTTATGTACAATTAACATGCTTGTTTGGATATTGTTAAATTAAATGTGATGATTACTTTTTTTAAATACTGCTGACTAGGATTTACAGTGTAATATTCATTGGGGGGAAAAACGTCCACATTTAATGGTCAAGAATTGATATGAAGAGGATTTACACACCATCTCATCTATACGCTTTGTACTGCATTAAAAGAAAACAGTGGCAGTACCTCTTTCCTGCAGCACAGTAGTTCTGTATTCCAGACACACATCTTTTCACACATTTTCAATCAGGTTCAAAGGCTCTTGTTCCATGATGAAGGTAAATCGAGTAAAATTGAGTGAGGACATCATTTCGTCTGAGGACCACCTGTGGCTCCAGGTATGAGCTGAGTGTGTTTTATGTCTCTGGGGAGCTGTGGAAGAGAAGAGCCTGTTCTGGTCGTAATTAACACAAGCCTGTTGATTCATGGATAATGAAACAGAATTCATTAACACTCCGTTAATTGCCATCTAGCTCTTACAAAGTTTTCACTCAGTTCTGAAGAAGGAATGAAGAGGTGAGAATGAGCAGCTCGCCCTTACAGGAAGCCGCGTGACTCTCTAAATTCACTGGCATTGAGGCACCTCAAGTCTCGCTTGACAGCAGGGGTTTATGTCCGGTCACATAACCCTTTGTGCTTCAAAGTGAGAGCCCCTTCAAACGTCATGCCTAATAGAGCCTTTGAATCTGTCTTTTATAGCCAGTACTCTTAAGAATATTACAGATAAATTGTCTCAAAACAGTCAGTCAGTTTGTTTTCTTTTTTTATGGAAAGAGGCCTCATTTCTAAACTGATCCATTCTCTAGATAAACACTAAGACCATACAGTAAGCCATATAGTGTTTCCCAAAAGGGAAATCCGTGTGTATTAATGATATTAGCTTGTGGTTGTATATTAATATACAGAATATTGAACTTTAAGGATATTTTGCCATATACTGCACACAGAAAAAAAGCTTTCCTATAAAATTACGACTTTATATTATAATCACTAAGAAACAAAATGATAAGATTTAAGAAAAGTTTTGTAGTGAATATTATTCTCCTGTTGTGATTTTTTTTTTTTCTTTGATTACAGTATTTTGAAAATACAGTATTTTTAAACAGTTTTTTACTATAATGAGAATGTTTAGGCTATTTAGATATTTTTACTGGAAAACATGACTGTATCAGAAATACTTATTTTTCCTCTTTTCTTATTTTAAAAATCAGTTCAAAATCAAAAGTTGTTTTTTTTTAGAGCAGAAATCATTTATTTATTACATACTAAAGGCATATGTGACCCTGGACCGCAAAATCAGTCTTAGGTAAAACGAGTATATTTGTAGCCCAAAATAGGTCCAAATTAAAAAAAAATAAAAAAATAAAAATTATGGCAAGTAAAAGTCTAAGTAAAAAAATATTCCATGAACTTATTTTGTAAATTTCCTACCGTAAATATATCAAAACTTAATTTTTAATTAGTAATATGCATTGCTAAGAAATTCATTTGGACAACTTTATTTATTTTTTTTTTTTTACGCCCTCAGATTCCAGATGTTCAAATACTTGTATCTCGGCCAGATATTGTCTTATCCTAACAAACCATGCATCAATGGAAAGCGTATTTATTCAGATTTCAGACCCTTATGTCTGGTTTTGTGGTCCAGGGTCACATATTAGATTTTTACTTCTGAACTCTGAACATACATAGTATGAATCCTATACAACTAAAAACTAATTTACTACAATGCACTTTTAGTTAAACATATCATGGCACACTTAATACTTTTTAGAGAGCCTTGAACATTACCTATGTCACATGACTATAATAATCAAATTATCATCAATTTTTGTAGAAAGAAAATGAAGGAAATATAAGCAACCATTTAGATTAAACGTGCAGGTCAGCAACATATTGGTTATCTAAGAAACCCAGCTTTCATGTTCCATGTCAGTTCTGTCTCATGACAGTCCGTAACAGTTTTACACTTTGATAAATTTGTGTAAAATCCATATGTATGTCTACAATCCACAATCTTGTTTGAACAACCTGCTTATACCCCATTCAGGGTTAGGACTATATTTTTAAAAACTACCCAAATTATAGTTTTTAACCCAGCATTTCAACAAAATAAAGAAGAAAAAAACAAGCAAGCCTGTACGGATAAAGTAGGGACAACACCTAAAATATATAATTGATTGGGGTTTAAATTTACGTGATGTCCTTGTTATTTTCTTTTCCCAACATTAGAGGCAATCAGTAACTTTTACTTCTTTTACTTGGCTATAAAGTGACATTTCCATATGGCAGTGCTATTGGCTTGATTTGATGTCCAATGCACTTCTAACCATCAATGGGGTAGAAGTGCATTGTACAGAAACATACGAATGAGACTGTATGAATTCATGTGAATTTTCCGAAACATAAAATAGTTACAAATTGCTGTGATATTGTGTCATCTGGTCAGACAATAGTAATGAATTCTCAACAGAGCAGTACGGTATACTGGTACAGTACGTATGCATATAAAACAGGCTTTCCTTTTCTCTGGTTTGCTGTGTTGTGAGCACTTCTAAGGTCTGTCAAGCACCACATCAAAACAAACCTGCATCTCCCCGTCTCCGGGGAATTCCACAACACCTCTTTCCAGTCCAAGGTACGGAGAGACGGGTTTTTTTTCATCTCCTCTAATGTTCGCTCTTCCGATCTGTTCTGAGACAGCCGCTCCTGCAATGATGAGTTTGTTAGCTCACACCGTCAATCAAAACACGAGGAGAGATATCAGTCCTACCTTTTAGCTTTGAAAGGCATCTGTACTGAGATGAAACACCCTGCTGATGGTGGAATCAAAGCTGCTGGTCCACCCACAGGCGGTACTCGAGAAGCTAAGATTGTTGTGAGAGTCTGGACCGCTTTGACAAACTGTCATTGGTCCGGTGAAGTAAAACGCCCATGTTGACCTTGGAAAGCAGTGACAACTGAGACAGCTTGATAACTTTCTGTTGCATTCTCAAAGAAGCTTCCTGCGAGTTGATTGTAACCCTATGAAAGAAAATTCAAGGCCGTTCACATTCACCTATGAATTTCCACAATTAAGCCTTTGTTTACACCAAAAAGTCATATTAGAAGCAGCGAATTTGCCGCAATTATTCATAATTCCAACAATTCGAGAGAGTAGCTTCCTCATTTGCCTGCCTAATTCTGCCTTTTAATTTCTTGCATACATTTGCACATTAATTTTGCCCATTGTCTGCTGTGAGAGCTTGTTTATTTTAAAAAGAGATTTCCTGTGTGATGTTTTTCACAGGAGTGGAGCGCGGTTGGGTGGCGTTCCAACTGCGCGTGCTGATCATTTGTTTTGTCCTCATTTACAACCCACTGTTTTAACACGTTCACGGCCACATCACAGAGAGAGAGAGAGAAAGTGATGTCTACTCTGAGGCAAATGATAACTTCACTGATCACTTCACTTCAGGTTAGTTAGTGAGTCATTTTGTCAGTAGTACAGTCAATCAAATTGATAAGATAGATTGGTTCATTAAAGGGGATGTGGATTAGTTATTAATATTAAAATATTTTCACCTATCCCATCTAGGGTAAGTAGCTGTAGGGTAATTTACCCCCAAAATGTAAACGCTATATGGATCATTCTATAACTGTGGGTACATCTCATGTCCGTGAAGTATATTTTTAATATATTTTAATCAGTATAAAATATATAAAACCTGATTCCTAATTTTTTTGAACACGATTATATTTTTCCCAATCACACTACTATATGTGACCCTGGACCACAAAACCAGTCTTAAGTAGCATGGGTATATTTGTAGCAATAGCCAAAAATACATTGTATGCGTCAAAATTACTGATTTTTCTTTTATGCCAAAAATCATTAAGAAATTAAGTAAAGATCATGTTTCATGAAGAGATCCTGTAAAATTCCTACTGTAAATATATCAAAACTTTGATTAGTTATATGCATTAGTAAGAGCTTCATTTGGACAATTTTAAAGGTGATTTTCTCTATATTTAGATTTTTTTTGCACCCTCACATTCCATATATTTAAATAGTCATATCTTGGCCAAATATGGTCCTATCCTAACAAGCCATACATCAATGGAAAGCTTATTTATTCAGCTTTCAGATGATGTATAAAGCCCATTATCAAAAAATTGACCCTTATGACTGGTTTTGTGGTCCAGGGTTAAATATATTGAAAAAGCCATATCTTTTGTTCGAAAATGATGTTCATATCACATACAACCCTGGTATTCAGCTGTCAGATTTTGTAAAGTTGCTCATTCTACTAATTCTAAGCATGAAAATTACCTTAAGTATAAATTAATTTCATAGTTTTGCCCTCAGTTAGATTAGGTTATTGTTTATTGTGATATAACTTGTTTTATTTGCATCCGAATAAACATTGTCAACTAAGTTACCCACTAGAAAACCCCCTCAAAAAGGAATGGTTGGTCCCATTCTCGCATAATTTGCACAGTATGATGATATTTTCATCTGGAAGCACATGAATGAGACACTAGAAGTGATGTTCTCTCTCCTTCTCCTAATAAACTAGCAAACCTGTGTCAAGAGTGGATTATTTGACTGTCAACAGTGTTACACAAGTATTATTGCTGCAAATTTTAATAAGACAATTTAACTAAAATTAATGTTTTGTTTATGAAAATATATTTCTAAACATGCCATATGCTCAGTAGTTCTAGGCTTCCATGTTGAGTATAGGCCTGTCAGCTGTGTTACCCAGTAAAGGTAACATGGTGGACAACACCAAACATAGATGGTATTTTATGCACATATTCCTACAGATCACCTTTATTTATACAGCACTTTATACAATATAGATTGTTTCAAAGCAGCTATGTAAGGTCATGTTTGAGTTTTTGGGAAACAGGAAAACTTTTTTCTTCACATTGTCAAATTCTAAACGTACCCCTAATTAAAGAATGACCCATATCTGTATGATTCTATAAGAAACATTACTCTGTTTGTCCATCCAGGCCACACTGTTAACAAAAAGGAAATATGGTAGCAATATTTACAATTTTACAGATTAATCTAATGGTTAAAACAAAAATAATAATAATTCCATTAACTGAAATAATATTTAAAAAAACTGAAATGAAGTAAATAATGAAATAATGAATGAAAATCAATTACCTTCATAATATACTGACAAACATTTTTAAAAGCTAAACAACTAGTTTTCCAACTACTTTTTTTCACAATCTAAGGTAAATATTAATACAGAAGCTGCACAGTGTCATATACACAAATACAAAACCATCATTGTAACAATAAAATGATGCAATAAACATTAATTGAGCAACATAAGATGTAACAATAAATGGTCACGCTTTATGTAAGGTCCCATTCTCACTAACAAACTATTATTTATGACTTTTGCGTCAAAATCCCAATAACTGCTTATTAATAGTTAAGTTTAAGTGTTAAGTTTAGGTATTAGGATTAAGGGATGTAGAAATATTCCCATGGGAAAAGTTTCTTTAAACCTCCAACATGTTAGTAATATGCTAGTAAGCAACTAGTTAATTGTCAGAACTTGTCCCTAAACCTTTGCTTTTTTTATTGCTTTTTTAAAAACAAAACAAAAACAAAACAAAACCATCATATATGAGGTGTCAGACAGAAAATTCTGGGAATTTATATATATATATATATATATATATTTTCACTGCAAATTCTAATATGACTTGCTCTTATTTACTTACAAAAACTGTACATTTAACAGTATTTTACTATAAAATGATGATATGTCGCATTAAAATTGTATTATGCTTTATTTTATCTATTACAATTTTACCTTATAGAGTATTAACCAATTAACAGGTTTTTACCATAATATTTTTTACAGTCTTTTACCATTAAAATTACAATCATTTTTTAACTTTTAACAATTAACCCCTGCTGGCTATAACTTGAAACATTTTGTAGTCAAAAAGCATGTCTCTCTCTCTTGAAAGGCATTCATTTTTCATCTAATCTAATGCACAAATATTTAATTATATTATAATGCACATTTTACCAGTGACTGACAATTTTTGTGGACATTTCTCTTGTTCGCCTGTTCTCTTTTCTTACTGTCCTGTCCGAGCAGAAGACTGTTCATCTAAAATCATAGCGCCGGTGACTGTGGTTAGGATGTGTGTTCACTCTCTATCAGATTTGCATAAATAACCTCCCAGCATGCCTGCACCACTGCCCAGGTGCAAGGACATTTGCATATAGAACTGCGATAGGGCTCCCTAGAGTCCCCTTAGCAGCCGCAGAGCGAATAGGGGGTCGGTGGCGGCACAAATGAATTCGGAATTAAAATCCCACATGTGTGTCCTCTGTGAAGTCGTAGAGGTGTTGACCATAGAGACCTACACAAGGAAACCACTGTTTAATGAGAAAGTGATTGATTCCTACAAAGATTAGTTAATTGATAAATTCATTTATTTTGGACAGACATTTTTATTGCAGACAGATGTCTTAATGACTAAAAAGACACATTAATTCAAAGAGATAATGACTCACACAAACACTTAATTTACCTAAACCAAATTAAGATGTGTCCACTATTATTAATGTTTTGCTTTCAATCTTACATTAATCTAATTACTGCACATCATCAGACTATTCAAATGACATAGGTCAGCATATCTAATTTAAATTACATCCTATTCAAATTTTATCTAGCGAAGAATTCGAAACATTTAGGTTACACCAAAGCATCTCATTCTATACACAACACTACAGTAGAACCAACTCATATTATAACCATTTTACACATTCTGTATTCATCCAGGACATTACATTCTTAACTCACATATATACAAAATGTAACTCAAATCATTTTATACTTAACTCTATAATCAGCTCAAGTTAGAAGATCATACTACAACCAACCTAAATCAGATATACAGCAGATTTTATATTCAAATTAGATTTTTATTGGTTTATTTCACCTGCAACTCAGAATATACCAGACTCATGCTATACCCAAATTAGATCTATATTAAACTACATTCAATCAGATCAGATTCTATTCTCAACTCTATAACTAACTAAAATTAACAGGTCATTCTTTAACCAACTCAGATTTTAATCAGTTCATTCTATAAACAATCCACATTATAACTAGTTATACACCATAACCAATTGATAATATAATCTGTTTATTTAATAATCAGCTCATTATACAGTCATGGCCAAAAATATCAGCACCAAAAATATCGCAGTTGCAAATGTTTTGGTACTCAAATGTTTATTTTTTTTTTAATTTTTTTTTTTTTTTTGCATTGGAACAACCCAAAAAAATGCACTGGACAAAATTATTGGCACCCTTAACTTAATACTTGGTAGCCCCCCCTTAGGAAAAAATAACTGAAATCAATCGCTTCCTGAAACCATGAATGAGTTTCTTACACCTCTCTACTGGAATTTTGGACCACTCTTCTTTTACAAACTGCTCCAGGTCATTCAGATTTGAAGGATGCCTTCTCCCAACTGCTGTTCTGAGGTCTCTCCACAGGTGTTCTATGGGATTCAGATCTGGACTCATTGCTGGCCATTTCAGAACTCTCCAGCGCTTTGTTTGTAACCATTTCTGAGTGCTTTTTGAAGTGTGTTTCGGGTCATTGTCCTGCTTGAAGACCCATGACCTCTGGTGGAGACACAGCTTTCTGACACTGGCCACTATGTTGCACCCAAAAATTCTTTGGCAATCATCAGATTTCATGATATCGTTCACACAGTCAAGGCATCCAGTGCCAGAAGCAGCAAAGCAACCCCAAAACATCTTTGAACCTCCACCATGTTTGACTGTAGGGACTGTGTTCTTTTCTTTGAAGGCCTCATTTCTTTTTCTCTAAACAGTGCCATGATGTTCTTTACCAAAAAAGCTCTATTTTTGTCTTGTCTGTCCACAGTACGTTCTCCCCGAAGGATTGTGGTTTTGTCACATATGTTTTTTTCTTGCTTTTTTATGCCTTTGTGTCAGCAGTGGTGTCCTCCTGGGTCTCCTACCACAGTGTCCCTTTACATTCAGATGACGACGGATAGTGTGAGGTGACACTGTTGTACCCTGTTTCTGCAGATCAGCTTGAATTTGTTTGGAAGTTAAGCAGGGTTATTTACATTGACACAGGAACATTAAGATCTCTGGAGATGGACTTGTAGCTTTGAGATTGTCCATGTTTTTCCACAGTTTTTTCTTTCAAATCCACAGACAACTATTGCCCACACCTGTTACTTGCCACAGGTGTATCTAAATACAAATTACAGGAACATCACATGCTTGTCATGTAATTTTGACAAGGTGCCAATAATTTTGTCCAGTTCATGTGTGAAATTTTGTCAAGTTTTATTTTTCTTCTCTGTTTTCTTTTTTTTGTGTGTGTGTTGTTGCAGTGCAAACAAAAACAATAAGCATGTGGGTACCAAGAGAAGTGAGAGAAGTGTTGCATTTGCTGACAGAATTGCAAGGGTACCGATATTTTTTGGCCGTGACTGTATACTTAACACATATTAGTTCATTAGAAAGCTCATTTAGAAGACATACTCAGTAGCATTGTTCTTTTAATCTTTAATTAACCTGTTTAATCCATGTTATTATTACCAGACTGTAACATATAATGTTATTATACTTAGGAATCAAAACACCATATTCTACACCCAACTCAGATTACAACCAGCTCATTTATTGTCAACTCAATCCTATTCTACAATCCACCCATATTATAATGATAATAATTCTTATTTTTTCAGCATACGAATTATAACCAGCTCAGATTATAATGATCTCATCCATAGCCAGCCTAGTGCTGAACACATATTATAACCAGCCTATTCTCTAGCTGATCCATAATGTAATAAACCGTTATCTAACTCATATTACAACCAGTCCATTCTATGCCTAAACTCATATTATTACCAACACATAATATAACCCGTCCATTTCATATCCAATCCATATTATAACCAAATAAATCTATGTTCAATTCATTTTATAACTAGCTCAGATTATAACCAACTCAGATTATAAACAGCTAATTAAATAACAAAACCAGATATTAACCAGCTAATTCTATACCAAACTCATATTATAGCAAGTTAATTCGGTAACACTTTACAATAAGCTGTCATTTGTTAACATTAGTTAATGTATTAACTAACACAAACAAACTATGAACAATACATTTATCACACTATTTATTGTGATTTTAATAATGCATCAGTAAATGCTGAAATTAACATTAACTAAAATGAATAAATGCTCTAGAAGTATTGTTCATTCTCAGTTCGTTACCTAATATAGCTAACTAATGTTAACTAATGAACCTTATTTTAAAGTGTTACCGTTAATACCGTTAATTCTATAACCAAACTCTATTATAACAAGTTCAATTTATACCAAACTCATATTATAACCTGTCCATTTTACACCTACCTCATAATGTAAGTTGTTTATTCTGTAACCAACTCAGATTATACAACCAACAGCGTATTATACAACCAAACTAGACTTTAACAGCCCATTCTACACCCAAGTCATTTTATAACCAGCTTATTATATTCATATTACACCAAGGACATACTGCATTCAATTTAGATTTAAAGCATCTTGTTCTATACTAGGTTATAATTAGCTTATTTTTGAACTAACCCAGATTAAAAAGAGCTCATAACACAAATTATAGAACAGGAATTCAAGGAAATGCATAGAAAAGAATCAACAGCACAGACTCTGACGTACATCTGTCATGAAAGACTCATAATCCTTGATGATAGTGAACGCCTGGCCTCTTAGCCTGCAGCAAATTCATCACAGCCCTGCCCGTCACAGCCATATGACACTCGTTAGAGATGTCAAAAAGACTCAGACGCTTAGTCATTTCACATTTGCAGGCGGTGAACGCGAGACACGAGTTTAACTAGCTGCCAGGTTGGCAAGCCAAGTCTGTAGAGGATTCCCATTGAAATGTTTACCCTGATTCCCATCTCAGGAAATGGGGGGATCATCTCATAGACGAGCCCATTAACGGATGTATTGTGCCCAGCCACGTTAGCTTTGGAAAGCACTGAAGAGTGGCGCGTGCCAAAAGAAGCAAATAGCACCATGCCAACAGGAGGCCCAGTGGACCTGCACGGGGATAGAAAGCGATAAGAGTCATTAAAAGGCAACTGAAGCATCAGAATGTCCGTAAACAGCGTGGAAAAAATTCCATGAAACAAATGTTTTTTTTTTTTTTCAGCTACAGGTCTTTTATGTCTCAAGAGTTTATTTTTTATTAAAGCTGCTTTGCTAACTTACTTTTCTCACAGTAAAATTGTCTTGGAAACTTTTTACCATGCCTTTGGCATTTATTTTTTGCTGCTTTTCAAATGGTTTAATGCACTGATTTTATTGTTTCACTCTTTTGCCAAACCAAGAATTGGTCCATTTTAAACTATAAAAAATCCATTATATCAGTACTGTTACATTGTAAAAACTATAATAATCCAAATAAAGTGACAAATAAATATAATCTGTTTTGATATTTATTGTGTGAAAATGATTTACATTTTTCAAAAGAACAATTTCAGCATTTTTTCCAACATTTTAGCCACTAAAAATGTTTACCGAGTTTACTTACCAAGAAGACAACTCTTCAGAGCATACTTGATTTGAAATATTAGACATGATGTGTGAGGAAAATAATGGTAAGTGTCACTTGTAAACAGAGTATTTTTATAGTGCGTCATTTCTAATCAGTGTGTAATTTTGTCATATTATGCAAAGCATTATTTAATTGTGTTTATTTATAAAATGTTAGCTATGAAATTGGCCTTGGCAAGACAAAGGAGTCAGTCATTTCATTGAAAAATGTTTAAAATGTCATATCCATCACAGAATGTTATCAAACTGAATACATCATTTGACAGATTTCTCCTGTGATTCATGTACGGCACACTTGAACCTTGTTAGCAGACAAATTAAATAATGCATTGAGAGAGTGAAAAGTATGTTTCAAAAGAGTTAGTTAACACTTTATTTTAAGCACCAGTTCTCACTCTTAACTAGCATTTAGGAGTTTTACTGAGGCAAAAGTCATAGTTATTTATTAGTTAACAGAACTGGGTTACACTTTATTTTACATTAACTGTAAACATTTTCACCAGTTGCAACTTAAAAAACATAAGTTAAGCAGCTGCCTCAAAATTTTAAGTTAAATCAACTTAAAAGTACAAGACATTTTAACTCACTTTAATGTCGTGAGTTGAAATGACTTGTAGTACTAAGTTGATTTAGCTTAACATTTTAAGGCAGCTGCTGAACTTAAGTTTTTAAGTTGAAACTGGTAAAAACTTTTTACAGTGTACTCAGAGTGTAGTTCCCCAAGAAAGTACTAGTAGTATAAGGTAACTACACAGGTTAACGTTAATTGCTATTATGTACATGCGGAACAGGATTATAAAATAAAGTATTACTGTGAATTGGACCTTAAAATAACATGTGCTCATAAACGCATTTTAATTTTTTACCCTTTATGCTTTAGATTTATTTTACAAAGTCACACTGTGCCAAAAGTATACATCTGTGGTTCCATGAAGAACCTTTATTGTCCATGAAAACCTTTCCATTGGACAAAACGTTCTTTAGATTACTAAAACTTTCTTCACCATAAGAAAAAGAGCCTTTGGGGAACCAAAAATGGTGCCTGTACAGCATCACTGTGAAAGCCCCCTTTATTTTTTAAGAGTCTAGGTGAAGAAGCGCCCGAGTAAATAGACTTTTACGGCACACAGCGTGATTTGGGGTTGAGATTCTGCAGAGAGAGGGGATGGGATTGAGAGGAAAGAGTCTTGATTGCTCCTGAGCTGCGGGCTGAGACAGAGGCATTGATATTAACGACATCGGTCTCTGAGCGCAGGCCTCTGGGCTCATGTTATTTGCCTAATATGTTCTGCTCGAAATCTGCATTGTGCGGAGCCATTGAACTGCATAGAAAAGAGAGATCAATATAATACGTTTGGCATCAAGCCAAAATGATCCCGACAATGCCAGAGACGGGCATTCGGATTCAACCGTGCATATCGCCACATTTTTTGGGGGGGAGGGGAGAAAATAATTCAGCGTGCGTTGCCAGAAAGCAGGAGGCGCACTGCCTGGGCCTGATGGGTTGGGTGCCACATGGGCTGGCAAATTGGCTTGGCGATCAGACATGGAGCTCCATTCAGGAGCAGAGATGAAAGAGAGCAAGCCGCACTAATTTCCCTAACCCGATGAGCTCGCTGGGGTAGATGGAGCGCTCCGGGCCTGGGCCGTGAAGGAAACTCACCTCTCATTACCGTGGGTGGAACTGCTTTTCCTTACCAACAAATTAATTTTTTTGTAAAGAGCAAAATTACTTGTTCATTATATATACAAAAAGTTTTTATATTAATGGTTCATTACCTAGAATATGACAGCTTTAGGAAAAGCTGAACATTCCCAAGTATCCACCTACTCCACCACCGTCTTCGCCTCTGGGAGTTCGCTAATATGCTCCTTTCCTCTGATAGTTCCATGCTAATTTAATTTGTTACGCTAAAATAAAAGACATTCAAATTACAGTTTAACAGCTGACCCTACTGGTTTTTTTCCTTCGCCCGAGACTTTCAAATGTTGTCGTGGACTGTGCACAAGCGCAGATTAATCCATCAGCAGGGGCCCTGTCAGAGCGAAACAGTTCGGGAACGCTGTGTGAATTCTCGTCCCAGCACTCACACACCCACCGGGCTCCCCGCAGCCACTCAGAGAGCCCCGCAGGAGAACCAGATTAAAAATGACAATCACCGTGTGTGTCGCCTCCCTTCGCAGGAAATGCAGGTGTCTTTGTTGAAAGATGCTCACGCTACAAAAGCTTCTAATTATCTGCGGTTATTTTGTCAGTTGCTGGCGTGACACAGCTCTCTTACCATCCTTTCGCAGTCTGTGCCTTGTTTTTCTCATATTTTGAGAAATTCTTAACATCTTGGAAGATTGAGGCATAAATTTGTTTTATTAAAGACAACACTACATAAATACAAGTTATACACTAAGCTATTTTGCACGATCTCACAGTCATGTGGACTTTTAGTTCAGGTCTTAGGACATACAGTAAGTGCTACTGTTGATCATAAGTTTACATTTTTTTTTTTTAGCATGGCTGCTGAATGGCTGCTTCAGCTCTAATAAAATATCACAATATTACTATTTTTACTATATTTGTGATTAAATAAATGCAGCCTTGAGTATGAGTCTTACTTAAAACACTGTGAAAAATCTTACCAACCCCCAAATTAAAGGGTTAGTTCACCCAAAAATTAGCCCATGATTTACTCACCCTCAAGGCAATCCTAGCTGTATGTGACTTCCTTCTTTCAGATAAACGCGATCAGAGTTATATTAAAAAGAATTCTGGCCTCTTCAAGCTTTATAATGCGATGGGCTTGTGTTTCTCTTCATCAGTCCAAAACAAGTCCAATAAAGTGCATCCATCCATAATAAATGAATAAAGGCCTCCTCTAGCGAATCAATGTGTTTTTTAGTAAGAAAAATATCCATATTTAAAACTTAATAATCACTTTAATCTAGCTTGCACTAACAGTTTTTCATGGAAGCAACTCCGGGCGGACACGCAGTGGAGAGATCAAAACAAAACAATGTACAAAATAAGGATTTATAAAGAAAAATGTTGGAGGATTTTAATATAAGCCAAGAGGACACTCCTTTGCTAAAATCAGGAAACTTTGCTTCCTTTGCTCCTGTAAACAAAGAATCACAAGAATTACTGGTGCACGCAACGCCTAGATCCTATGTTATCAACTCGGAGCAAGCTAGATTAAAGTGATTATGTTTTAAATATGGATATTTTTCTTACAAAAACGCATCGATTCACTACAGGATGCCTTTATTCACCCCCCGGAGCTTTGTGAGGCACTTTTTTATTATGGATGGATGCACTTTATTGGACTTGTTTTGGACTGATGAAGAGAATCACCCGCCCGTTGCATTATAAAGCTTGAAGGAGCCAGAACAATTTTTAATATAACTCTGATTGCATTCATCTGAAAGAAGGAAGTCATATACACCTAGGATGCTTTGAGGGTGAGTGAATAATGGGCTAACTTTCATTTTTGGGTGAACTAACCCTTTAATAGTATGTTTTTTCCTTCGCCAATGAAAATAGTTCCAAAATAAGTAAAACCATCAAGCTTTGCATCAAACAATACAAAAACCAAAACAAGTGAACTGAAAAGCAGGTCTAGAACAGCATAAGTGGATCGAAGTGAGTATTTGTGCTCAAAGCTTCCTGTATTCAACAGGGTTTTCCTTGAGTAATCCAAAAAAAAAAACACTTCCACTCTATACCACTCTCACAAACTCTGTTCTGGAACACCACAAACACAGACGCTGTGTGATACAAACAATAAAATGTTCCTGTGCACTTATAATAAAAACAACAGTCTTGCCCAATCAGATTAGAGAACTAAAACTGTTGTCTACTTTTTTTTTTTACATGGATCATTTAAGCTGTCAGATATAATGCTGCATCTGTTCTGTACTGTTCAGATTCTATACTGAGCAAAGCAGCAGTCTGTTCTGACTATTAGGATTTATTCATTTTTACTTTTACAAGATATTGTGTCTGCCAACCAGAAAATTTACAATGAATCATAAACCATTCTAGATCCTACTTAAGGTCAGTCAACTGTCTTTCATCTCAGCCTCCCTCTAAATGTGCAGTGTTTTTGATATCATACCCTGACATGCAGTTTATTGAACTATTTATTTAACATTTTCTTTTTTTATATTGCTGTTTTATGAAAGCAATAATCCACAAGAGTGTGTGATTTACAGTGATTGTACATGTCATGCTTAAGAACACCTCTTACCTGTTGGTAAATCATGTCCAAATATTCCTGCACAGTAGGTGAAAAACATGTTTAATTAGTATGACTGAATTCATAGTCATAGGTGAAAGGACCCAGGTGATCTACTACTTTTACGACTACTGGACACTTTACTATCCCATGAGACCATGGGAAAGTTGTGAATGGCAGTGAAGTGACACAACTGATGCCGTAAGTCAATGACAACATGATGGATGTAGGGATTTCACTGATACACTGTGGAAAAAAAAGTGATAAGTTGACTTAAAATTATTAAGTAAATAATAATAATTTTTTAATAAAAAAAAAACTTCTTTTTTAAATTATTATTTACTTAATTTTAAGGCAACGGGTTTCCTCAGTTTTTTTTTAAATTAAATGAACTTATCACTTTTTACAGTGTACAGGCTTTATACTCTATAAAATTTAGTTTTCTAATGGTTGCAAAGCTTTTTCCTCATTAAATATAGCTTCTACTTAGTATGCAATTTCAAAAGCACTTATGTTAAACTCTAAAAAGTCATAAGTTGACAACTTAATTTTTTTAATAATAATAGTAAATAATAAGTTCACTTAAATTATTTTTTAAATAATAATTTACTTAATAATTTTAAGGCAATGGGTTTCCTCAATTTTGTTAAGTTAAGTCAACTTATACTTTCTAGAGTGTAATGTATGCCTTGTGAAGCTTTTTCTTCTTTATCATTGCTCCCGAGAAAAGCCTGACATATAAAATAATAATCAGATTTTTTTTTTTTTTTAATTTAACATGTAACAATATATATATATATATATAGTTTGCATATGTGTTTTATGTGGAGTATGTGGAGATCATACTTAAGGAAACAAAAACTTTGGTGCAGTCGCTGATATTTGTAGACATATTGAAGACATATTGACATATTCTGAAAATCAGTAAGATCTTTGCATAGCAGACTACTTGCATAAAATGCAAAGAAATATCAGTTGTCACTCTTTATCTCCAATAACATTTCTTAGGAAGATGGTATTTAAATGCTTATTTTTATGATCAAAGCTCTGTAGATTTTATCGTAGGAGGCAAAACATATATGCAATACAATGACATTTGAGAGATGTACAAATAAACCTTCTTCACAAGTCTGATATAAAATTTGCATATCAAATATGATGTATTAAGCTTTATAGGGTTAAATTATAAAATGTTTAGACACTTGCTGGGGAGGAAATTTCTGGAGCATTTGAGACTGGATGAGGAAGTTTAGGTAAACATCTAACCCATGACGATCTTGATCAAGTTTGTGTAAACGCCTTAACGAAACAAAGCATTTGGCAGTTCAAGAAAGCTGTGACGACTCCTAGTCTGGAACAAACAAAACATTGAAATGACTGCGAACACAATCCTTCCTCAGCAGCTCAGCTGTAGCGCCTCACGTCTCCACAACTTTCTCATTGGCTTTCTGTAAACTGCTCTCCCGCTCGTCCCGGGGGAAATCAGTTTAACATTACTGTCAGTGTCGTCCTTGGAGGGCCATGGAAGTGGGCCCCTACCCATATGCAGATGGCTAATGCAATGCCGCTAATTCACTCTCAGTGTCATGTGCAGTCCCCCGGCGTGTCATTGGGGGAGTGCATTGGCCTGCAGGAAGTGAGGAACTTGTCATTGGGATGAATAATAGAATAGAGGGGCATCTTTACATGGTGTACTACTTCGTTCCCGACGCAGGGTTTCTGCACTCGCCGGGGAGCGGGAGCTTTTCGAGGCGGCCGTAGACGTCATGCTGTGTGTGTGGGTCTCTAATCAGACATGGCACAAGTAGGGAAAGTCTCTGGAACTTGCAAGAATTGTCCTGTCTACACTGGAGAGTGCAGCAGTGATGAAGAGATGTTGTGGGCTATAGGGGGCGCTAGAGTACACCATTTGAGTTGTGAGGCGTATCTGCAGAACAGTTGATTTAGTTTGTACATCACTGAACATATACAATCGTACACACGTAAATATATCCTCCTCTTTAAAAAAAAAGCAGATTTTACGCCTTCCCCTTTCATAATCAAACTCTGCATGGCCCGTCATCAGGTGAGAAGTCACTCTCTATACAGTTACAGCTTTACGTTAGCTTATTGTACTTTTTTTAAAAAAACTTTATATGTGCTCATGCCCTAGTAATGTTTCATTACAAAAGACATGCTGTGCTATTATGTGCTGTATGCTTGTTTTACTGTAACTTATCTATTTTTATTTTTTATTTTTTTGCATTTACTTGAGCCTCTGTAAAAAAAAAAAAAAAGCAAGCTTTTTTTTCTTCTGAAAAAAGTAATCAGTCTTTTAAAATCTATATTTTTATTTGTTTTTGAATTATGTAATGTCATTGTAGATTTTAAAAAAGACAGGCGAATTAAAAAAAAAAACTGCTAATTCATATATTCTAATGTTTTTATTATGCATATTTCTCTAGTTTTAATGTACTGGTGCACCTGCACAAACTAAGACAGCAACGATACAAATAGCAGTTCCTAAACCATATAATTGCAGTATTTCTAAAACCAGTTATTGCAATATTATTCTTTGACATATAATATAATATAATGTAATATAATATAATATAGCTAATATAATATAATATATTTAAAAACCTGAAAATTTTAGTGTTTCTTTAACTATGGGCACTTTTGGTAATATGGCTGTTTATCAAATAAGCTCTCTTTATCACACTATTTAATTTATTTTTTCCACTATCATTGTGAAACAGTGGACAAACATGCACCTAATAAGAATTATGC
Organism: Labeo catla; assembly: GCA_012976165.1. Taxonomy (NCBI): domain Eukaryota; kingdom Metazoa; phylum Chordata; class Actinopteri; order Cypriniformes; family Cyprinidae; genus Labeo; species Labeo catla. The sequence continues at coordinate 77,485 of VONZ01000387.1, forward strand.
CATCATTGTAATTTATTCTCAACTGTTATTAACAAATGTCATTTCCGCCACATTTGAAATTATGTATTGTAGAGTGTTTAACAACATTCTGTGGTGGAAATGACATTTTAAATGTTTTTAGTAAAAAGTAACAAACTTGTTTGTTTTGGTAGGCTAATTTAATAGCTCAGAATTTAAATATCTTAAACAGACACTGTTAACATATTTGACAAAATTGATTTGAAATGACAATAACAATAGTCATGTGCAATTTAAGTGATATTTACCATGTTTTTCACACATAACAAGTCTTACATTAAACATGCTTTTTACAGACACTGTTGTTGTCTTGATAAACACTTACTAACTTTTTAAAACACTTTATTAGAGGTAAATGCTTGTTTTGGAAAAGACAGTCACAGAAACAATGTAATTTATGTAAAACTGCATATGCAAAAAAAACTTTTAGTTTATCATTGTTTTTTTTTTGTAAAATGTCATTTTTTTTAATCATTCTGTTTTTCAAATTTAAAATAGATCAGGGACAAGAGTACAATCTATGCGAGACATTTAATAAATATGATGAAAAAGTTTCCAAAACAGTTGTAATGTGACCTTCACATACCAAAAAAGCTTTTAAAAACTGGGATGTAAAAATGCCTCGAGTTAAAGAAATAGCCTTATATCAGTTCACTGATGGCTGTAGTCTAAAACTGGCTAGTGAACAAAAATGAAAGGAAACAATTGCAGGTGGGACCAAGTAACTGTGGTCTTGTGGAAACTGCTGTGAAGGTGTGAGCGTGTTGTTCATTCGTCTGGCCTGAGCGTGTCTCTTGGAGCTCTCGCCTTATTTAAGATGAAAAGGAGGATATGAAGCAGAAAGGATGCAGCCCCCAGCAGAGAGCTGCTCTTCTACCATCATTTGATCTCATATTGTAATCCCAGGTGTTTTGAATAATTTATGGAATACGGCTTCTCGTTAAACAGTAATTTATATGTGTCGCAGAGAATAGGTTCTGCAGCCGTGCACATGTAAATAATGAAAGCTAAAATGCTTGTGGTGGAATTTGATTAATAATAATAATAATAATAATAATAATCATAATCATAATACTTTAAGCATAGAGGATGAGAGAATTTAGTTCAGGTTTAATATTAAAAAAAAACAGAGGCATATGTAATAAAATCAATTATCTTAAACAATGAAAATGGTTTAGAAATAGATATTACATGTCAGTAATGTATCAGAACTAAGTCTGTTCAGCATTTGTGTTTCTGAGAAAGCACTCATAAAAACTTCTGACAGCATGCTTTCAGATTATTGTGTAGTGACTGTTGCACAAAGAGCAGAATTAACAAAGATCAGAACAGATCTTACTCCAGCAATCAACACTAAGCGCTCTCACCATGTGTTTTTCAGAGACGAAGTGGGCTCTCACAGGAAGACAGGGGTGCAGGTAGTCATGGTGTGATATGAAGGGGGAAATCACCAACTCTCTCAGTAGGGCCATTGGCACATCATAAGTGAAATTCTTTCTCTTATTTTGTTTCACTTTCTCTTAAAAGGAAGCTGTTGATGACTTTTCACAGCCATCGTGGAGGAAGCGTGTAGATGTACATGTGTTTTTAATTGTTTTTCTTGATGTTCATTAGTGGCAGCGTCTCTCTAATGAGCTTTAGCTGCTCCTCAGCAGAAACACATGCTACAGAAAAACTACAAAAATATCTGTCTATCTATCTATCTATCTATCTATCTATCTATCTATCTATCCATCTATCTAAACTGCACTTGTAATTATTCGCAGCATTATTAGTTCTTAAAAATACAATTATCATTAGGTGTGTTTCAAGTACAGGCTTGAAAATGTGCATCCGGCAATAGTGCAAAAATGAATAAATAAATAAACAAAATAAATAAATAACATCAGAGATATCCAAATGATAAAATATAGATTAGCATTTTGATACTGTCTGGTCTGGCTCATCATTTTGCTTCAAAGAAGAGGAAGATAAATGATGATGCCATTAAAAGTGAACTAATTAAGGAATGCTTCTTTTAAAAACTCATTAACGGCACCCTCATTTACATAATGATGCATATTAATTAAGTTTTAATGAATCCTAGCTTCAATCAAGTCACTTTTTGGCTGTGAAACAATTTTGACGAATGGAAAAAAAAAGAACAATGCTTTCGAGTCTATTTTTTTTTTTTACTTCAAATAAAATAAAACTCAAACGCCACCTTTGCTTTTTTTTGAAACATGACATTTATGTCTTAGTTATTGTCGGTCCTAATACATCAGAGGTCTTGCATATTAATTTCGTTTGCAGTAGAAATTTCCAAAAGCATGTGCAAATGATTAATAAAGTACAGAAGAACTAGATGACTTTCTGCAATTTGTTTGAAAATGTGTAAAGCTGTAAATGCAATTTTTAAAATGAATTTTAATTCATTTGAAAGATATCTATGATTTAGGCATTAATTACCTCAAATCACAGTTATCAGAATTCACTTTTTTCAAGACAAACACCCATCCAACCATGAAGACAGATACATCTAAGCATAATCTGTCACACCTATGCAATACTTTCATGAAAAACAAATTCCCAGTGGATCCTGTGGTTTTGTGGCCCTTGATAAGGAGTTTGATGTAAAGTTGTTTTTAGCTCTCTCGACACAGAGTGCTGTTTGCGGCCGTTGCCTCTGCCGGGGTCAGGGGTCGTGGAGAAGCGTGTAAATGAAGCAGGAAAGCAGATGCTCGTTAATTAGGGGAAAATGTGAGTGACAGGATTTGATGAGCAGTGCTACACGCGTCCCCTGCCACACAACAGCTGTTGTCACCCGCCTCGCTGTGGGCTTCGCTCTCCCAGAACCCCCTGCGGGGTCGCAGTGCCAAGCCCAACCCCGAGCCAGTGTGCCAATAAATAGGCTGCATACTAATAACCAAACATGCTGCGGAGTACGTCACATTATTCTCCCACCTTTGCCACTCACTTCACTTATTGCATGTGACTGTTTTATGTGTACCTGTTCTGTGATTATTTTATTATTTTAGCATTTTCCTAAACAGTTTAATACTTCTGATTGAATAAAAACAGTATTAATTCTTGCCATCGCGCTTGTTTAGGTTTAAAGCATGTAAGCATGATGTCAAAAATTAATACCGTTTTTATCAAGGCAGATAAATGTAATGCTCAATAAATGCTTTATTGTAATAAGGTGCAAGCACAATTAAGTCCTCAAAAAAACTTGTTTTGAGCAAGTAAGCATGTCTGTCTTACACAAGTATTGCTTTTAGTGTCAGGATTTTAATTACAATAAATCAGGTTTTACATGCAAAACAACAACATTATATGAATGTAACAGCTGTCTTATATTAAAGTGTTGCACTGTTGTATTTCACTAATGGCGTTATCTATTAAAAAGTGTTTCTTTGAGTTTTAAAGTTTAGTAAAATATGTGTTTCATATTATTTGTCTGGGTGAATGCTTATTTATGATCGTCAGCTTAGAATTATAAGATTCTATCTGCATTCTGAGCACTTCTGAGATATTGAGCTTCAAGGTTTTTGCATTCCATAGGCTTCTGTAGAGAAAAAACATTTTTGTTTTCTAAAAAAAAGGCCCAAAATGTACACAGCTTACAAAAGAAACTTCACACAATGTTGTCACAAAATAAGAATGTGAATAACTCAAGTCAGAGAGAACCTTATAATTCTAAGGTGACGTGATGTCACTGTCACTATAAGTTCTTTCTTCATAAAATCAACATATACAAAGTATATGTTATGTGTGTGTGCATGTATGGCATACAATATTGCATACAATTATACAAGTGTTATGACATCGGTCTTTATGAATTGTGTCCAATTAAAATACATTTTAACAGACTGACTTTTATGTCAGTGATGTTTGAGGTAAAATCTCAGATGTTAAGATGTTCTGAATAAATAAGCAAAAAGAAATAATCTCTGCTTTCCCTCATGCTTTTTCCTAAACACCTGCATGTCAATAGTCATTAAGCTAATTGCTTAACAAAAAAGTTTCCAGGGTGTCTCCAAAGGACTTGCCATATTTTACTCAGTTCAGTAACAACTAAAACTTTCATAAAGAGAGAAAGAGAAAAGGAATCACATGTATGATGATCCTGAGGGTTATAGCGCACAGATGCTCCTTGCTCGCCTCCTTTGAAGCATTTAAATAGGCCAGGCGTGTCTGTCAGTCCTGCTCGCACCCCCTCACACCTGGGACTTAAGGTGTTTCAACAATAACGTACCGCAGGAGGAAAAAAAAAGAACCACTTTTTTCTTCTGCTGAAATCCCACCAGAGCGCACCAAAGGTATCAAAAACCAAAAGAGCTGGAGAGAAATAAACCCAAATGCTTGCCTGATGAATAATTTGAATGAAGAAATGAAGCCATGTGAAGTGATAGCGCACGGCACAAACAGGAGGATAAAACTGGATACAATTAGGTCACCAGACAGAACAGCTTAAACCTTCTCCATTGAGTTACATATCTTACTGAAAGGCAATTGTATTGCTGCCTCTTTAGATGACTAATAAAGAGTGGTCAGTTACAAACCATTATTCAGTGCCGGAAATACAACAGGCCACTGAAGATCATCAAGTTTGGAAGAAATTATTCATCTCAGGTCTCTGAACAGATGAACCTGAACCTCCAGGTGTTCCCGTGAATCCAGAAAATCAGCTGCTAGCAAATTATAGTGAATCATTTGATGGCTAGCTTCATATTTTGTGCCAAAAGTGGTGTATTTGATTGTGACAGACGCTGCGTGATTGCGGTTGCCCTTGACGTAAGTGGTACACAGTTAATATTTAGCACAACAGCAAGATTGCGAGTGTGATATTGGTTTTAAACGACTGCTCTATAAACTGTTGTTTAAAGTTTTATAAATGTAGATTAAAAAATAAATTCATTAAGAAAAAAAGTTTAAAATATGAAAAACTTGGCTAAAGTTATGATTACTGAAAATGCATCATTATAGTCTGTGAAAAAAGTTTGTTGAAGTACAACTTAAATATTTTTTGTGAGCAAAAAATTGAAATGAAGGAAAATGTACAGAAGGAATAAGTAAACATAAAATGAGAGGCAAATTAAAAAGTAATTAAAATAAGACAAACCTGGCCAACACTATTTCCTATCCAACACTGAACAAATGGGATTTGGTGGGCTGATCTGTGGGTTGAATCCTGAAGAGTTTCCAGTTTGTCGATTTGAAACGCCACCCACTTTATGATGTACTGAACCGTTTGGACCAAAACTGTCTGCGGTGAACTACAAATAACCACGCTAGTAACAAATTAGGTATGGTTGCAACATACATTGGGTCCAAAAGTCTGAGACTAAATTAGAAAATCTGGGTTTCAAATCTAAACTGATAAACAGACTTTTAATTTTAAGGATTTTTTTTAATATATATATTTTTATTTTTATTTTTTTTATATATTTACTTGCTTCCACTGAAACACAATATGTGACCCTGGACCACAAACCAGTGTCAGTTTTTGAAAATTGAAATTTCTACATCATCTGAAAGCTGAATAAATAAGCTTGAATACTTGAAAATCTGGAATCTGAGGGTGCAAAAAAAATCTAAATATAGGGAAAAACACCTTTAAAGTTGTCCAAATCAATCAAGTTCTCAGCAATGCATATTACTAAACATAAATTAAGTTCTGATATATTTGTGGTAGGAATTTTACAAAATATCTTTATGAAACATGATCTTTACTTAATATCCTAATGATTTTTTGGCATAAAATAAAAATCTATAATTTTGACCCATACAAGGTATTTTTGGCTATTGCTACAAATATACCCGTGCTACTTAAGACTGGTTTTGTTGTCCAGGGTCACATATTATTTTTGAAACATTCTCAAATCATGGTTTTGAACTTGTGGATTTCTTGTCAGATTGAGCCCTGCTGTCATTAAAGCAAAAGGGAGACACACCACATTATAAGAATTTTTTCAATTTTTCACTTGAATTTTTAATGCGTGTAACATCATTTGTAATAATAATAATAATAATGATGATAAATAAACAGAATTGTCACTATATTTCACATTATTGGAATTAGGTTCAACTTTTTTTTTTTTGGAAGGCATCGGAATCTGTTTAATCAATGTACACATGCAAAGACATTTTTCAAGCCAGTGATGCAATAACAGATGTAGACACTTTAAATGTAACTAACACCATGCTGAGCCTCTGAGGAGCAGGTCTTCTTCTGACACTTCCCGTGCTTGTGAGGAAGTAGTTGGAGGAAAACTTTCCTCAGAGCTCTGACAAAAGAGAAAGGCAAAGCAAGCGTGCGAGCGAGCAAGAGAGTCAAGAAGAAGACTCTATCTTTGAGAACCCAAACAGGAAGGAGGGCCTTGTTTTGAGAATGCAGTGGCACATCTCCAGGTGACAAATATGTCAGCGCCTAAAGCCCTGTGGCACAATTATGCCACCATTGCTCTGAGTGTGAGCGATAGACTGAGGAAGAGACGGAGGAAGAGAGAGAGATAAAGAACAGGAGAGAGGGGGGTGCTGCTTTGGTGTGAGAAAAGTCATCACAGCCCTTGGCTTATGCTGAGAGACAGCCCAGGGGATGCAGTTTGCTCCCATAACAAAGCGCTGTTCCTCCATTTTGAATACGGTTGAGAACATTCCAGCTAAATCCTCTGGGCGTGCGGGGCGTGTGCGTCCCCTGGCAGCTGCAACTTTCTCGGGGACCTAATAAACACATTCTGCACTGGCATCGTGCATAATGTTTACAATAAAATTGGATGTTGTTTGTACACAATTAAAACTAAAACCACAAAAGGAGGATAGACCAAAGGCGCAAAATTAGTTGTAGTTGGCTTAGTTGCCGGAAATCTTTTGGATATTGATTTAATGTATTCCTCATCACTTGCCTTGCTACAGAGTCATTTGTTTGTTTGTTTGGCAGTCATCTATATTCCGATAAACAATAGAAGTAAGCACTGGGGACCCAACAAGGCGTAAGAAGGAGAAAGAGGAATAAAGGCGCTGCATTCGACTACAACTAGGTCAAACTGACGGAAGGAACAAAACATAGCGGGCTGAGAGTTGGTACGAATCTTTACAGGAAAACAAACTTGTCACTCACTTGACAGTCTGTTTTGCTTCCAAAGGAGAGAATAATGAAAAAAAGCAGAATCTCCATTGCAAATCAGCATTGGCATTGTGAAGTTCTCCGTTTGAAATGCACATCAAATCAGCAAAAAAAAAAGCCGTCGCGTACCTCGTCAGTGACATCTGGGGACGTATGAATCTGGGGGTCTTTGTTTCAAATGTGCGACTCGGGGAGAGAGGGGAGGTGGCGTCTGTATCGGAAGACATTCTAGAGGCTCGCATTCATAAAACATAAATATGACTGCCGTATCTCCTAAAGATCCATCATAAAAACATCTATTACGAGGAGAACATGAGAAAAGTTACTTGGAGGAATTACACTAGGGGAGAACTGACCGGACGTCTGCTGTAGACCGTAAAACGCAAGTGACTTTGAATGATCTATGTGCACAGATACAACAGTTGGGCTGGCGTTATGTTTGTTTATGCATGTTTTTACGTCGTTCATGCATAGGGAAGTGGAGAGACACAGCAGGGTGGCAGAAGAGAGAGGCTGGAATGGAACTGAGTGAGGACTGTTGCATGCCAGACTAGATCCACTACCACTGCGCCATGCCTCCGACTGTCAGTTGCATGTTTTAAGTTGTATTATTGGGTCATTCCATAATTAGGGGTACACTGACAATTTGACAATGTGAAGAAAAAAGTTTTACTGTGTCCCAAAAACCCAAACATGACCTTACATAGCTGCTTTGAAACCGTCTATATTGTATAAAGTGCTGTATAAATAAAGGTGATCTGTAGGAATATGTGCATAAAATACCATCTATGTTTGCTGCTGTCCACCATGTTACCTTTACCGGGAAATACAGTTGACAGGTAACTTAGTTGAGAATTTTAGTGTTTTGGGCCTATACTCAACATGGAAGCCTAGAACTACTGAGCATATGGTATGTTTAGAAAGATTTGGTTAAATTGTCTTGTTAAAATTTGCAGCAATAATACTTGTGCAACACTGCTGACAGTCAGTTAATCCACTCTTGACACAGGTTTGCTAGTTATCCAAGGATGCCAGTTGCATGCTCCCTCAAAACTTGCGACATCTGTGGCATTGTGCTGTGTGATAAAACTGCTCATTTTAGAGTGACCTTTTATTGTGGCCAGCCTAAGGCACACCTGTGCAATAATCATGCTGTCTAATCAGCATCTTGATATGCCACACCTGTGAGGTGGACGGATTATCTCGGCAAAGGAGAAGTGCTCACTAACACAGATTTAGACAGATTTGTGAACAATACTGGAGAGAAATAGGCCTTTTGTGTACATAGAAAAATTCTTAGATCTTTGAGTTCAGCTCATGAAAAATGGGGGCAAAAACAAAAGTGTTGCGTTTATCATTTTGGTCAGTGTATTAAGACTGGATGAGCAGGCGAACTTGTAAAAAAGAAATAGCTGAGTTGAGACGATGCTACCAGCCTACAGCTCCACTTGAAGATTTGATGAATTTGTCTTAGTGACCAGGGCCTATCCGTTTGCCTGATGGTCTGGAAACCAAGGTGCATTCTGGGACGGGATGGGGTGGGCGAGTAAGAACGCAAAGAAGAAGTGAGCAAAAATGAGAGGACGCGAGATAGAGAGAGTGCCATGCGTCTCTGCATGATTGGCGGTGTAGGGGAAAGTGACAGAGCACCTCACCAAGGTCACGTCCAAGGAGAGCACAGCCAATTACTATGCAGATCAGAGCAGGATGTGGTTTAGGAGGATTGCTCAGATGCAATCACATTAGCTGGCCAGAAAGGAAACGGCTGTCTGACCTCAATCACTGGAGGCTGGAGAAGAGAGGCAGGAGAGGTACTACATTTTCCCTGCCTAAACCACCTGTCCCTCATCTTCACAATAACGTGATTAACAAACCAAACATGTCAGTGAGTCTGTGTGCATGGGAATTAGAGAATGATACGAGCCTCGTTGGCTGGTCATGCTGTTATGTACAGATGTAATAATGCATGTTTAAACCTGGCCGGATTGGAGCATATCCCTCGAGGATGAAATGTGTTAAGGCTTGTATATAAACTGCTCTTTTTTATCTGGTTGCCCATTAGATTCAAGATGTCTTTGAGTAATAATGAGAACTGGTTGCATCAGGGTGGCCAAGTGTTTAAAGTAGAAAGAAAGAATCCAAAAAGAGTCCAAAAAGCATCCATGTCCCAAATTCACTTTATATGGACTTGCGATCTTGTGGTCTCTGCTTGTGCATGCCCATGAAGTCCACGAGATCGTAGGATGACTTTTTTGGAATTTCAGGCTGTTGTGCAAACTCCACGTGACCTTTCGCCAAGCTTGCGTTGATGTGGACTTTACAATGGACTATTATCCGACGACAGACTTGTGTAGACTTGAAGCATGACTGCGAAAGGTGAGCTGATGTATTTGGGACAGAGCCCAAGACGATATATTCAAGGCATCATGAGCACTGACACAAAATTTGTTACAAAAGGTAGACAGCCTTCTAGGAAACTAGTAAAATTCTCAGTCAGCATTGAATGCACTCTTCCCAAAGAAGGCAGTCCCACAATGCAATAATAAATGTCTTCCAACATGGCGGACAATGCAAGAGTCTTGTTAACAGAATTTATTCAGTTGCAATATTCCATCGCTCCTCCAAAAATGATTGTTTTATGTAGGGTTACAGGGATTCTGAAGCCTATCCCAACATCTTGGGCTAAAGGCAGGCAAACACCCTCAACAGAAGACCAGCCCATCCAAAGGTCAATAGACACAGATACCTACAGTCAATTTAGTATCACCAATTCTGCATGTCTTTGGATATGGGGGAAACTGGACCACCCCAAAGAAACCCAGACAAACATACAACATACAAATTTCTCACAGAAAGATCCATTGGTTCAGGGACTCAAACCTAGAACCTCTTTCTCTGAGGCAACAGTGCTACTCACTTAAAAAAAAACACCCATTTGCAATATTGTGCATTTAAAAAAATACGATAAAATATCTCAGAATGGACTATTTTACTTAATATTTACATGTGCTGTGTATTTTTATGCTTTATCTCCCTTACGCATCACATGTGGAGCACCAATTGTACAACACATGAATGCTCCAGATCGATCACTTATGAGGTTTTATTCCAGTTAGGATGCTAATTTAAAAGGTAGTTGCCCATGTAGGTAGTAGACAGCAAGGCAGCTTACTAGGTTTTGGAACAGAGCCACGGTGTCCCATAATGGAATCAGCATGGCATGCATACATAAATCACAGCACATTTTCATATGCATAATGTTTCTTCATCCAGTGTCTTTGCAGGAGATGAGAACGGGGTTGGGGTGGGAGGGAAAGAGAAATGGAAAGGGCTTTTTTTTGTGTTTTACTCTCTTTTTCTCTTGCTCTTCAAGAACGACTGTCTTTAATGCTTCTAATCTATTGTGCTGACAGCGTAGCACTGGTGAGATGCTGCAATGGGAGATGTCGAGGTGCCTGGCAGACAGCTGCACTTTCTCTACACGTTCACGACTGTGTGTGTGCGCGTTTGAGAGAAAGCAAGGCAGCAAATAGAGAGAGTTTGTGCATTTCAAGCATGTCGGTGGGACTTTTGGGAGATTTGAAGAAGACAGGTTTTCTGTCTTCTCTCTCTCTCTCTCTTTCTGTCCCTTGCTCTCTCTCTCTCCCCTCTGGGGCTTTGTTATGCTAATGTGGAGGGATGTAGCGGATTCATAGTGATTTTTCATCTGGCGAGTGACGAGAGATAAAAAGGAAGTGACGAGGTGTCTTGATTGTCCTCAGTGTTTGGCTCTCGCTCGCTAACAAGCCGCCACATTGTACAGATGCCATTTTCAAACGCCCTCCATTTGCATCTCCAAGGCTGCACTCTATCGCAACCCCTCTAAAAGTTTATGCCCCCTCATTAGACGAAGCACTCGTCTAAGATTAAAAATGCGGGACACTTTTATTTCCAGCAAGCCCTCTCTTCTCCGCATAGTAAAAGCAGATGTTATCGCGCGGATGATGCTATATTTACGCCGCTGCTCCTCGGTGCCAGGGGCGTGCGAGGCAGCGGGGGTTTGAAAATGAGCTGCCGTATCAGCGCAAGGTAACCGTTTCTTAATCACATTTGCATTTTTATTTTGAGAGATTCTTCAAACGTTTGCGTTATTGAGGATTTATGGCGAGACTCTTCGCTTGATATTCCATCAACTTCACTCATAAAGGAGCCACTCCATAACTCAGCTCAAGATGGATCTGCCCGCCCCGCCGAATAATTAAGTAGTAGATTTTTGATGCGGAAACTTCAGATAAATCATTTGTTTATGAGTACCAAAGCCTTGAGGGTACTGAAGCTACAGTTCAATAGCAGATCACTTACAACACTATCTTATCCAACACAAGAAGATTCGATTCATGGAGTTATCACAAAATCACCCCATACCGATAAAACCATCATATGGTTAATTGCCGCCTTCCACGTGTTGTCTTTGCTACACCACAATATAAAATACAGAAAATCATTTAGTGGGAATTGTTCATTAGGCTACAGCATATTCCCGGCTGCTAGTTTTACTAGGCTACTGGTAATTTTTATGCCATTGTTGAAGTAGTATTTTCTTATGATGTATCGTAATTTAATGTATTTGTGTTGTAGAATCACAATAATTACATCTGTCTGCATTTGAGTAATCCTTTGTACATTTATAGATTAACCATATTAGTGTGTTATAAAATCTCCCAGCATGCACTGCAGCAAGTCAAGTCAAGTTTTGCAATGTGCGTGTGTTTTTTTTTAATACAAAAAAATTCTGTCTAAAATTAAGATCTGCTCCATTTTTGAGTTTTGTTTGGTGGCCATTAGGCATAACAATTATGCTACTCTGTTTAACACAGTTCTACAACTATGCTACACTTAACTGTATATAATATGTGACCCTGGACCACAAAACCAGTCATAAGGGTCATTTTTTTTGTACATCATCTGAAAGCTGAACAAATAAGCATTTATTTGTTACAGGACAATATTTAGTTGAGATACAACAATGAAAATCTGGAATCTGAGGGTGCAAACAAAATCAAAATATTGAGAAAATTGCCTTTAAAGTTGTCCAAAAAAAGTTCTTAGCAATGCATATTACTAATCAAAAATTAAGTTTTGATATATTTATGGTAGGAAATTTTCAAAATACCTTCATGGAACATGATCTTTACTTAATATCCTAATGATTTTTGGCATAAAATAAAAATCTGCAATTTGACCCATACTGCGTATGGCTAATGCTGCAAATATAGGGTACACTGGGGCTAAAGGCACACCCTAAGACAAAAATGTGCTTTTCACTGCACCCAAAGTGTATGATTGCACAAAAATGTATATGTTTGTATTGAACATTTATGGAGCAAAAGATTTTGTGTGAAAATAAATCATACAAGTACTTTATTTTGTTTAAAAATCTTATAAATTTGTGAGGTGGCACCGTATGGATACAAATACTGTAGCCAATGTATATATATATATATATATATATGTTAATACTTGTTCAAAACAATTACTTTAGCAAAGTTTGTACTATTTTTTGCTTATTGTGATAAAGAAAATAAATTTGTTTAATACTGTCATTTAAATATGTTAATATAAAACATATATTTTAAAATTCAGAAACAAAATCATTTTAAAATGTAAAGATTCTGAAAGCATTGAAGAAAATAGATTTACAGTGATAACAAACAAAATGATATTTTATTTTATGTGACCCTGGACCACAAAACCAGTCATAAGTGTATGATTTTTTTTTTTTTTTTTTTAATTGAGATTGCAGATTAAATTGAGATACAAAAATGTGAAAATTTGGAATATGAGAGTTCCAAAAAATCAAAATACTGAGAATATCACCTTTAAAGTTGTCCAAATAAAGATTTAGCAATGTGTATGACTAATCAAAAATTAAGTTCTGATATATTTACAGGAGGAAATTTACAAAAGATATTCATGGAACATGATCTTTACTTAATATCCTAAGGATTTTTGACATAAAAGAAAAAACAACCGTTTTGACCCATACAATGTATTTTTGACTATTGCTACAAATATACCTATGCTACTTATGACTGGTTTTGTGGTCCAGGGTCACATATGATACAATTAATACCATGTTTTTAAATATGATGGTTTCATTTAAACATAATATATGATATTTACCATCTGAATCTAACAATGTCATGTCAACAAATGGAAAAGTCAGCCTTCTATTAATAATCATGTTAATAATTGTACCTTTTAGTCCCAACAGCAGGGGTGCTTTTTACCCCACATACCATCCTTTACATATATTATTTGTTATTTAAAAACAGCTGCTCTAATTATCTTAAACAAACAAAAGAAATGTCTCAAAATATTTTCAAAAAATTGTAGCGAATTTCATCTGCTGCGTAAATCTACAACCTTTTTAAAAACACCGAATATTAGATGCGCTGCTGCCCGTGATTGCGTCAAAGATCAGGCAAATTTGCACATGTATCTTGAAAAGCGGATGTTTTACAAAGTGCTACGCCACGTTTTTCTGCCATCTAGTGGTTTAGAGAAAAATAATATCAAAGACGCCTTTTACCCTGGGGCGCCTTTAGCCCTGTTGTACCTTACCTGTGCTATTTATGATTGGTTTTGTGGTCCAGGGTCACATATACAATTTATCCTGTATTTTAAAAGACAACATTGCCACATATAATGTGGATTAAAAGTTATCTAGGGTCAATCAGTAAGCTTATTTTCTCAAAAACAGTACATGGGAACTACTAGATCAGAAGCTGTGGTAAATATAAACATCAGTGCATTTCTAGGATTTGAAACTGACTTTGGTATTGCTAGCGCTACTGTTTAAGCTAGAGGAATGCAACAAAATAACAGCATGTGGGTTTGGAATGACATGAAGGTGAGTAATAATGACAGAATTTCGATTTAGGGTGACCTAATCCTCTGAGATATCCATCAGTTGTCAGGTTATTAGGGGATAAAGGAAACATAGCACTGCTGAAAGCAAAACATCTCTGAAAACCTAGCTCACGTAGACTTATTTTGCTATTAGTGACAGAAGTTTAGCCATGAACATCTGATGGATAAATGAACTGTTAAACAGGACATGGGGGAGGGAGATACATGCGTTCATGCTCAGTGTTTGCACAGTTAAACATCCAAACCTCTGAAACTCAGTCATCTGAGAGATGATACCTTTCAGAGCACACAGGGGATCTTGTCGACAACCCCACCACTTAACGAGTTTAATTGTTTTAGCCAAGGACCATTGGTTAACTTGCACATTGGTTTGAATTGTTGGCTGTGTGTTCCTAAAATCTACCCTTAATAAACGTGTGTGTCAGTTGTCAGGCTGATTTATCCGATGTTCCCCATCTCGGCTCTTCGGTGCAAAAATAATTAAACTGTTCCTCGGATTTGAGACATGCCAGATATTACACTCCCAGTTTTGTTCTAGGCTGCTCAATGTTGGCTTTTGATAATCTGTTGATTTGTCCTGACACAAAGGGCCGTCTTAAATAGACCAAACATGCAAAGGTTTTAACCGCTTGCAAGCCACAAACACCCTGTTTAAAATTTAAATCAAAGAAAAGATTTATAGATCACGCTGTGTTTTAATAGAGAGGATTGGAATATTCAAATGAACTTTGGACTGATCTTTTGTTTGAGTTGCTCTCTGTTACTGGTTATTAACTCAAGAGACTAAAGTTTTCTTTATTTTTTAGGGCTGAGGAACAATTTCCTCACAATTGACTTTTTACACCAGAGGGAAATTTAATCATGTTTTGTTTACTCTGACTCATTTTCATTTAGTTCTCTCCAAAAACGTGGTTCAAGGTTTTGAGTAAACTTCAGGGCTCTATATATTTTTGCAGCCATGATTGTGTTTACCAAGATATAATTGGGAACCTCCTGTGAAATCTGTATTCTGTATTTAAACTTTAAACTTTTGCTGAGAATATTATTTGAGACATCAGTTTTGAAGAGATGCTCCTGCCTGTCAATATTCATCTGTTTTTAAGTAATAGTTCACCCATATATGAAGATTCTGCAAGTATTTTAGTACTCAACCTTCCAAAATAGCAGTAGTGTTTTTTCTGAGCAAAAAAAGGAAAAATTATGAAAATCTTTATGATGCTTCTTTCCAGTGGCCATTTTTAACTTAAGAAAAAAGAGAATGAATGAATAAATGAATGAATAAATACATTAATAATAATAATAATAATAATAATAAAAATGATGATAATAATAATAATAGTAAATGAATTATATTATATTATATTATATTTATATTTATATTTATTATATTATTTAGTGGTGTCAATATTAGACAAATATTATACAAATATTATACCAAATATTAAAAAAACACTGTCTTTATGTTGTTTCTACATTAATTTGAATTATTGCAATATAAATGTATTTTTAAAAACTTTAATGTTAGGTGAGATTAATCATGATTCTTTTCAGAAAAATATGCAATCAATTAATTTGTATTATTTTTTAAATCGATTGACAGCACTAATTATATATCATATTATATGATATTATATAAATTATATTATATTATATTATATTATATTAGTTTAGTGCTGTCAAAATTAGCTTATCAGCAATTAATTTTGTGTTAAAAATATTAAAGTCTAATAAATGTTAAAATTGATAGCTCTCAATTATACAGTAATGTTGAATGGCTAATAGTCAATGATTAAATATTAGGACAAAAGAACAATTTCCTAGAGACAAATATTATACAAATATAATACCAAATATTAAAAATATACTGTCTTTATGTTATTTCTACATTCATTTAAAGATTGAATGTGAAATTATTGCAATATAAAAGTATATTTAAAAACTGTAATGTTAGGTGGGATCAATCATGAAAAAAAAAGTGTGATCAATTAGTTAATTTTTTTTTAATTGATTGACAGTACTAATTATATTATATTATATTATATTATATTATTATGGGCATGTTATATTCAGTGAATATGAATACAAATTATATTTCAGACTTTTGAGAATTTATTGTGAACAACAACTTACATACTGAAATGTACAAAAATTATCACTATGGAAAAGAGCTTAATGACGATTTTCTTTTTTGTGTTCCACAAAGAAAACAGGTGTGGAGTAAATATTGTTAAATATAAAATATTTTGGATAAACGATTGACTGACAATTTATGGTGCATCTTACACAGATGCCCCAGTAAAATCAAATGCAGTGACTCGGCAAGAAATATATTAAACTCATTATACTGAAGCATATTTGATCATTGCTTGATGGTACCCATCCTGTGAAAGTTAGATTTAGGGTTTGGCATTTTTGTAAATGTTTATTCTCACTGCTCTGAGACTCTTTTGAGAGTTGAACAAGGTTTACCTTGAACTCATCATCACTGTATTTAACATCACACTTTGTAACAGCAAAATAAAGAGAGTAAATTTAGCAAAAAATCCAGTTCCCTACTATTTACACTTCCTGCTGTTACAGCTGCTCCACCGTTCATTCTCTCGCATCTAGATAAAGTGATCTTCCCCTACAACCTACATTATTAGCCAGCACATTTGCATCACGATGTGTCCAGAAAGAAATAATGACATTGTCAGCCGGTGCAAGGCTGGCAATAAAACAGACGGATTCCATTGCCTCCTGTTTTCCAAAGGATCAAGAACAGCCGTGTCAAACGAGAGGGTATCGTGCCTTCGCGTCTGAAATGAGTTAAACAAGCCAAGTAATAGAAGAAGGTTTTGGATTAATTGGTGTAATGCTTTGTTGGTGTAGAATCTTACATTTCAGTCTCTGCCCAACTGATGGTAGATGTGGGACCGGCAAATTGATTGATGGATAGTTATTTGCATATAACTAAAAAAATGAATCCCTCCCCCAGCATAGAA
This sequence comes from Labeo catla, assembly GCA_012976165.1. Classification (NCBI taxonomy): domain Eukaryota; kingdom Metazoa; phylum Chordata; class Actinopteri; order Cypriniformes; family Cyprinidae; genus Labeo; species Labeo catla. The sequence continues at coordinate 94,507 of VONZ01000387.1, forward strand.
AAATGGAACAGAGACAAGGGGAAGGTGTTATTAAAGAGATTTATTTTCTTCTGAAAATTCTCATTCAAGTATAGACCGTCTGTCTGTAAACTGTAAACATGCCCACTTTTATCTGCAGTTAGCTGACAGCTGAATCTGTCTTACTTTACACTCTCGTGAATAAAAAACGTGTTTGAATGTGATCCTTTTGTGTGTGTGCATCTTTAAACGAGCACTGATAATTTCTTGCCTTTCAATACCACAGCTTGTTTTGTTTTTTAGCGATAGGAATGCGTGTGTGGCAGCAGCATTTGCCTTGACTTGATTTGAAATGTACAGTTCTCTCAATTGTGCTCCCTTTAAAATAATTCTCATCATATTCCAGAGTGACTCGAAACACATGCTTCTTATTTCAGCGTCAATGTGAATAGAAAACATAAGAGGCCTAAAGTGTTCTCCTCGCTGCACAATAAGACATGACCTTCACACAGACATAGAAAGTACTGCATCGCATCTGCATTTGAATATTGATGTTTAGGGGTGATGGCTTGTCCCTGGGCAATGCGATGAGTAGGATATCTACAAGCTCGCTGGTCAGACGGGCTTCGTCTCTTAATGAGAATGAGGCCCTCGCGCATATAGGTCTTTTAAGTGCAAGTCAGGGGTCTCCCTCACCCACCCCAAATTCATTTGAATATGGGATGCTGATTTATGACCTTATTTGGTCTGTCTTCTGTATGCAGATGCCCGAGGCTTCTTTGGGTACATGCATAATGAGATTCTCAGGGTCATCCCTCCGGAGTGTCACCGCACTATAATGCGGCGCTCTTCGGGGGTGGGGGCTGCAGGAGGGCCGGGGCAGGGGGAGGTGCCCACGAGTCGTGCCCGGAAAGAGGTGACAGCCGGGGTTGCCAAATCTGTGGTTTTCCCATGGAATTGGGCTACTGTTGCTATGGGTTATTTTTTTTTTTTTTGGTCTGAGGTTTGAAGGGTTGACATACACAAATTAGATTCGAATGCAAGTATTCTGACCAAGTATTTTCAGGTAAAAATTAGCATGGCGATTCAAAACAACTGTATTTTATGTTTTGCAGAATTGTTGGGTACCTCATATGATTTATATGTTTTTCTATGGTCTGTTTTGGTCTGCTTTAAGCCTAAACCAACACTCTCTCATGGCAATGCATAACTGAATTGGTGGAAAATTCATATGATTTCTACATTTTCATATGATCTGTTTATGCTCCACTGATGATTAGGTTAGGGTTGGACCTTCATGCTTACTTTTTTTGTTTTGTTTTTTATAAAAATTGTTTTCATGCACATTCATATGAAATTTACTGTTTTTCTGAAGTGTGAGGATTTGACATATTATAAAAAAATTCCATTCATATGCAAGTATTTTGACAAAGTATTTTCAGGTAAAAACCAGCACAATTTCATGGCAATTTATATCCACTGTATTTTACGTTTGGTCTGCTTCAAGCCTAAACCACCACTCTCTCATGCATAACTTCCACCATAAATTGGTGGAAAATTCATATTATTTCTATGTTTTCATATGATCTGCTTATGCCCCACTAATGATTAGGTTAGGGTTGGACCTTCATGCTTACTTTGTTTTTTTCTAAAAATTGTTTTCACATTCATTTAAAATATACTGTTTTTCTGAAGTGTGAAGATTTGACATATTACACAAATCACAAGTATTTTTAGGTAAAAATCAGCACAATTTCATGGCAATTTATATCAACTGTATTTTTTGCTGAATTTTTTTTTCAGATTTGTTTGTTTTTCTATGGTTTGCATATGCCCCACAGTTGGAGCTTAATGCTTTATTATATATATATATATGTACATATATGTACAAATCACATTGTACAAATTCAAACAAAATGCAAGTATTTTGACAACCAACAGTGAATTTTCAAGTCAAAACTAGACAGTCTTGTCACTTCATGCTTACTTTTTTTTCTAAAAATTTTATTTTCAGAACAATGTACAAATACATTTTTGTATTTTCATACAAATCACATTGTGCAAATTGTACAAAATGAAACCTGTTTTTTTGTTTGTTTGTTTTGTTTTTGAGGTCTGGGGGTTTGACATATCACACAAGTTACATTTAAATTCAAGTGTTTAGACAACCAACAGTCAATTTTCACATCAAAACTAACACAGTCTCTTGCCACCTAATGCTTACTTTTTCTTCAAATGTTATTTATTTATTTATTTTGTATTTTTATACAAATCCATCATATGAATTCATACAAAATCAAACCTTTTTTTTCCTAAAGTTTGAGGATTTGACATATTACATAAATTACATTAAAATTAACGTATTCTGACCAACCAACAGGCAATTATCAAGTCTATTTGCTGAATTGGTGGCTAATTGATATGATTTGTATGTTTTCGTATGATATGCTTATGCCCCACTGATGATTAGGTTAAGGTTGGACCTTCATGTTTACTTTTTTTTTCTAAAAATTGTTTGTTTTCATGCAAATTCATATGAAACCATTTTTCTGAAGTGCAAAGATTTGACATATTACACAAATTCTATTCACAGGTATTTTCACCAACCAACAGTGAATCTTGTAGCAATTCATAACTACTTCATAAAATATTAATTCATAACATGTTTTGCAGAACTGGTGGCTAATTCATATGAATCATACGTTTTCAGAAAATCTAATTGTACCCACTGATGAGAGATGGACCTTCAGGCTTGTTTTAAAAACAAAACAAAAACATGCATTTTTGTACAAATCACATTGTACGAATTCATATCAACCACATTGTTTTGTTCTGAAGGTTTGATATATTACACAAATTATATTGAAATGCAAGTATTTTGACCAACCAACAGCCAATTTTGAATTCAAAACCGACACAATCTCACAGCAATTCATAATTACTATATTTTATGTTTTGCAGAATTTGTGGCTAATTGTATGATTTCTAAGTTTCCGTTCAATGGGCTTACGCTCCACTGCTGGTTAGGCTTAGGGGTGGATCTTCCTGCTTACGTTTTTCAAACAGTTGTACTGTTTTACACAAATCACATTATACAAATTCAAACAAAATCGCCACCTCATAAAATTTTTTTTATAAAATCAGACAGGTAATCCTTAGCAATAACCGAATGTAAAAGCATCAAATCATATAAGAAAATGTATTGCTATTTGTTAAACGAAACAATTTTGTAATCATTTACTCACAACCATGTTATTCAAAAACTATAGGCATTTGTTTTTTCTTTTACATACCATAAAGGGCAATAAGGTCCAGTACTGTTTTAATATGGACACAATAATGACACACTTTTCACTGTTTGGTGAAATGCCCCTTTAATGCTGCTAATACATTATACAGTGAACCTGCAATGAAAGGATATGCATAATAGGATATCTCTGGAATATGTTTTAGCACTGGCCTGGTTTTATTAGGCTGTCTGTGTCACACACACACACACCTGGCAACCCTTGTCTCTGTGGTGGGCAGAGGCCTCTCCACACCTCCCTTGCGTCTCGCTCCATGTTCACTTATTAACATCAGTCGCTCTCAGTGCATGAGCTTTATTACGATCTCCTGCTAATTATGCCTTTGGTCTGTGTGTGTGTTTAATAATTGCCTGCTCTGAGGGCATTCAACGGCAGTCCGTGCGGGACTGAAATTGATTTTTAAGACATTAACTGATTGCTGTGAGTACCCAGATCAGAGTGAATTTGAATAATTGTTATTCATGTCATCTTTATGGAGCTGTGACGGGAGGATACAGAAGAGTGTCACTTACTTTTCCCATTATTTTCTTTCACTTTTTTCAGGCAATATTATTTACTTCTTTATATCACTTCATTCACATTTTTATCTAGCATTTCAATTTAATAAATATATATTTAATGACCTATTAAAGAGACATAATTAAAGCCTGATCCACTCACTGCACTGCAAAAGTAAGTATGTCTGCTCTGCAGACTAAATGAATCGTTCCAAATGTTTAGTAGTGCAGTGTAATTTATGTTTTGATTATACTTTTTTCACGTATAGGGACAAGGTTGTATCAGTCTTGGCTTTTTTCATGAATTTCAGGAAATTGTCAGTCACCACAAACTAACATTTGGTGCCAAATGGCAGTATTTCTTTTGGTCTGATTCTTTCGACCTTGTTACCTTGTTCTGATAACAAGATTTCAGTGGTGTTTTTGTAGTATTTATTGATAGTAAATATTATGGTAATAGGGCTAAAATAAATGTAAATAAAATGTTGGTAACACTTTACAATAAGGTGTCATTTGTTAAAACATGAATGGACAATGCACAATACATTTATTACACTATTCATTCATTGTTTGTTCATGTCAGTTCACAGTGCATTAACTAATGTTAACTAACACAACTTGTGGTATTAATAATGCATTAGTTAATGCTGAAATTATCATTAACTAAGCTTAATAAATGCTGTAAAAGTATTGTTAATTCTTAGTTCATGTTAACTAATGTAGTCCAGTCCATTTATGTGGAAAACAGCAGCCTGGACATTCTCCAAAACTTCTCTTACATGGGTTTGTAATAACATAAAGATGAGTGAATTGTTAATTATTTGCTAGAAAAGAAGAACAATCTTATGAGCTGAGAGTTGTTATGAACCCTATTCATTGAAAGTGTCTCCTTATAAATGTGCTGTTTATTCCTTTAGAAAATGAGTGGATAACAGTAAATATCTAAAGAAATGATAATGCAGTATTTGTATGAAATGAGCAGGTTTTCCATCAAAGGTAGCTGAAGTAGCAGTTGAAGATCACGAGGCTTATGGATCTTTGTTATGAGGGGCTATAAGTAAATCATTTTGAACGTTAGAATAATCTTGCTTGTATGTGGATCCTTTGATAAAGGTTCGTAATAAAACGCTCTTGTTCTGCTGCAAATCTATTGCTTTAATTTAATCCGATATGCCTTGCGGTGATTTTAAGGAATATCCTTAGAAGCAAATAATCATTTTTTTTGTCAAAGAGATGAATCTTGTTACATATCAACATACTATCATGTCCGCGTCGTCCACTAACCGCAGTTAACAAAAACTTAAACCAGACAATTATACCCAGCTCCATTTATCAGATGGAGACCGTCAGGTAGTTAAAATATTAAACGTCAGAACATCCAGGACTAGGTTAATCTACCCCATCAATATTTAAGGCCCCTTTTTATGCATGTGTGCTGAATTGTCCAATTTCATTAAGGTCATTTGTCAGCCCTGGGGCTGTGGTCTCAGAATGGGTGGACCCCTGAGATTAGCAGACCATAGACCCGCACTCAGTCTCCGAGATTTGCCAATGTTGTGCTGACACACTTTAAAATGCACTGAATATGGATTATTACATGTAGGAGCCCTTTATTTCCGCCTGGCTTGCATACAGGCAGAACACACGCACCGCCTGCAAATAATATCTCTATTTCGCCCCGTTCGGTTCTACGACCCCTGCACATCCAAATGATGATTGGCTCAGCGTGAACGGGGCAGCCGGTGTTGTTGAGCTTGGCATTACATCGCAGTAATGTCCATTTGAACAGGCAAATTGCCACAGTGACTCATTTAAAACACAAAGTAGGTGTTAGGGGTCATTTAGTCTTCTGTCTGGAGAATGGCTATCATTTGCTTGCGCACAAAGACGAACATGTGCCAAAAAGGAAAACAGAGCCGTGAATTATGACTTGAGTTGGAATGATTGCCGTGAACCCTTTAAATGAGAGGTGAGAGTGATTTTTAAAAATATGGAACCAATTCAAGCACTTCCACACCGCAATCCCAGTGCGGCCTTCCCCTCGGCGTCACCCTTCTCTTGTTTGGCGACGTAGCTGATTGGATACAAATCGTAGACCACCTAACGCATTTCTGAAAGACAATGTATTCTGGCCAAGGCATGTTTTCCCGACCGATAATATGTCACCTTCATCAGCATCTCCATTTTTTCAGCGTCTCCTTCAACCATACATCTGGACACCTGAAAGGCGTGACATTTTAACGGCTCTAATTCTCACGGTGCACGGCTCCATTTCCTGTTTGCGCTAAAGTGTCATTTTCATTCCGATCCTGAATGACCAATTTGTCTGTATATTGTACGCCATTTACATGGTCGCCCATTTTTTTATATGCAAAACAGCAGACAAAAACACTCTGCTTTGCATGCCGACGCAGGGCCATTTCCCTGAATCTAATTTGATACTTTTGAGAGGAAAAAGGCCTCAGAGGGACGCTGCCTCTTGTCCTTCCACGCTTTATGTGACATGCTGATGACAAGTGTCTTTAATATGCATAAAGCAATTTCTATATTTCGTCCATTGACTTTTTGCATGTTGAACAGAATTGCATATGGGATGCCATGAGTAGAGTCAGTTATATTAAAACATCTGTTCTTTATGATTATTGCTTTTTGAGCTAAAATGGGCAGCGCTGGAAATGTATGTGTTTTCTTATACTGTTATGCAGTTTTGTAATTTGAGCTTATGTGTCAGGGAAGAGTGGGAAACAAGACAATAGAGCTAAAAGAAAAATGTGATCTTGTATATAAATATAAATATATAAATATATACATATATGTGTGTGTGTGCATGCAAATGTGATCTGACCCAAAAAAAAAAAAGCCAAAAAAAGCAAATAAAGAGGAAATGCTACAGTGAGAGCGCTAGAGGTGGGGTTAAGCGAACTGGCATGTTTTGTGGCATTTGTTTGTGTGCGACACATTTCTCACTTCCCATGCCTGCTGCTATAAAAGAGGATGCGATTTCCTTTCTTCTCTTCTGATATTTACTGTACAGTCATCTTTCTCTTTATTTAATACCATTTTACCACTGGCACATCTGTAGCTGCTTTACTTGGAGATAATTAATTTGACAACTGTTATTTGTCTCCTCAGATGTATATCTACCCCCTTTTTTGTCTTTTTGACATTTCTTGCTTTTACAAATTGAATAATAGTGAATATTATATTTTTATAATATGATTTATTCATTTTAGAGAGCTTAATGTCAGGGTCCAAAATAAACTTGCCAGCTGAGCACTTTACTCTTAAATCAGAAGAACCTTTTTTTTGTCTAAATGGTTCCATGAACCTTTAACATCTGATGAGTTGTTCTGTTTCACAAAAGGTTCTTTGTGGCCTTGAGGTAAGAAAGAGATGGATTTAAGAACCTTGGACTGAATGGTTCTTTGTGGAACCATTTTTTTTTCTATGGCATCGCTGTGAAGAATCTTTTAAAGCACCTTTATTTTTAAGAGTGTAAATAGTAAAAGTTAAAATGTTAAAATGATTCAAATATTTCATGCAAGAAGTTTTATTTATTTATTTATTTGTACAGTTTTGCTCTTTCACTAAATTATTTTCATGCATTATGTGCAATTAAAAAAGAAGAAAATTGTAAAAATAGGGCTCAATGTACTGTATGAATTTGAAGGAATTTTCTGTGTGTATTTATTACAGGTGTTTTACCTATATTTTGAATTTACACACATTGTGTAATAACAGTGTAATAATACACATCTACATACCTCTAGTAATCAACATCCTAGTAATCCGAGTAATTCTGTGCTAAAAAAAAAATCCCTATATGCATTACATGACTCAGAACAAAAGATTCAACCATTACAATGAAGACATCTATGAAAATGAGAAGAGGACGACAAAGGAAAAGCTAGTCAGCCAGAAGTCTAAAATGAAGATCTTTATTCAGATTACTGTAGGAATTGTTTATCAAGGTGACAGACGCCTGCCCTGGCTCGGATGAAGATGACGCTCTATCATGCAGTTCCTGACAGCAGGCGGACGCGCACCTCTGCCAAAAGCAACCCTGGAAATATTATTAATAGATGCTGACTTGATTTGCCACAATTGCAGGGTCTTCACAAGGTTTGATTGCGGCCGGTGAAGACCTGTCCAAAGGGGAAGCTATTATTCACTGCGAAACAGAAGCCTTACATGCACCCAACCCCACCTAAGAGGTTGCTTGATTTTTTTTCTGACAGAACTAGTAGTTATCAGTATTTGGGAGTAACTAAAAGCCACGTTGCTAATTTGACTACACTCTTCAGTAGCATCACGGTAGCTCTTCTGTTTTCAAAATACTGTATCTTTTCAAGTAACAAGCAACCTTTTTCAGCATGTATTGTCACACTGTGCTGTATTTTTAGCTTTACAGCTAAACTGTCAATTCTCCCACATGTAGATTTGGCAATCTGATTCCTTAGAGAGAATCACATGATTCATGTAACCAGTGTAACCAATGCAGTTCTTTCTTACAGCAAAATATTTTATTAAATGATTCTCAGTATTTCAAAATTTGATTATAGTCAAAAATCAGTTGAAGTCTGCTGCTGTCACACATATTTATATTAATTTCTGAACTCATTCCTAAAAAATGTTTTCCTATTACGTATCTTCAATGTATTCAATACACTATTTTTTGTTAGTAATTCTTAGTAGCTTGAGCAGCAAACTTCTGTCCATTCTTCCATATGTAGAGTTGAAAATCTGATTACTTAAAGGAGAGGTCCACTTCCAGAACAACAATTTATAGATAATGTACTCACCCCCTTGTCATCCAAGATATTCATGGTTTTCTTTTTTCAGTCCTAAAGAAATTGTTTTTTGAGGAAAACATTTCAGGATTTTTCTCCATATAATGGAATGATATGGTGCCCAGAGTTTGAACTTCCAAAATGCAGTTTAAATGCGGCTTCAAACGATCCCAAACGCAGTTGTAAACGATCCCAGCTGAGGAAGAAGGGTCCTGCTTATTTGCTAAAGCAACTACATGTCATTTTGTGTATTTTTGCAACTTTGGAGCCCTCTACAGTGAGTGGAATTCACTGTCTATAAACATATCGCAGTTTACATATGCCATAGGAAAGAATGGGAAGTGCCGTAAACTGAATTCCACTTGTCGCAAAAAGTCAGTTACTTCTTTTATAAAACAGCATTTTTTCAATGAAAACTCTAAAAATAGGCTTGAAAGATTAACGTTACTACTTTTTAAATAAATTATGACTGTAGCTGTATCTGCCTGTTATATCTTGTGGTTTATTGACAAATGGTTAGGTTTAGAGGCAGGGGTTGGGTCACGTGCTTGTAAATGTGTAAATAATGTAATGTAAATAAAACTGTTGTGACTGTTTACATTGAAAATCACACCCCAACATATATGCAATAATGGCAACATTATTAGCCAATATATCATTTAATCGTTACGATAAAATTCCCAGTGCCTTTTGCGTGAGCATTATGACGCCAAGGGTTTTTATTTAAAGCAATGAAGGACCATGCACGTCGAAAAATTATGCTAAAGAAGTACACTGTGCGTCAAAAAGTGACGCCAAAGGGTCCTGACCAAGCGTCAAAATGTGACGAGTTGGGAGTGAGAATGTGTTGTTACACATGCATTTGTTGCTGCCATAAAGTAATTGTAATGCGTTACACTCCTTTTAAGTTACTTTTGAGTTACTTTTTCCAAAAATGTCCACAAAAGTATGACTAGGCATTATAAAATACCAACATGTAGTTTATTGCTGCTCATTATACATCCAGTGGAGGGTAATGAGGTAGGTCTATATACACTCATAAAAATGATTCTTCAACACTGTTCAGATTATTTTTAAAAAATCCTTTTCATTTAACACCATTGTGTTTCCCATTTATACAATTGCACTGTGTTAAACTGACTGGTACAACTCAGTATTTTCATTTTGAAAGAACATGTTTCAATTAAATAGGCCAAAAATACCATTTGATGCTTGTTCAATTTACTTAAGTAAATTAAGTTAATCCAACACAATTTTTTTTCAACCACTTTACTTAATTAATTTGAGTTGAGAGTACATGAAGTATTTTACTTGTGCACCTAGGAAGTGGATTTCCCCTTCCCATCATGCTTTGCATGCTTTGTACAAAGAGAGTAAATGTTGAAATAAAATGTTATTTTATGCTTTTTTTAATTAAGATGATACAATTGTTTAATGTTCTCTAATGTTTGTATTTAAAACAGTTTCTGGAGAGTTAATGTTTTGGGGGTTACCATTGTGGTGAAGTGTAGAGCATGAGCTTAGGTTGAGGACCTGCTAACATGAATTAAAGTTGTTTTAATAATAAAATAAAAAAATACTTTGGCTGTGCCATGGAAAGCCATCTTATGGCTAATGCCTAACAAGTTGGTTAATGTCTGAAGTTAAGTACAACAAATGTATAATTTTTGAGTGTAGAAGGATTTCTGCCTAGTTATTTGTTTTCCAGTTAAATGTTTTAGTTTGAGCATAAAATAATCACTTCATAAAAGTATCAATTTCATTTAAACTATATTTGAGTTGGCCCAACTCAATTACATTTCATTGCATGAATTTATTTTTTATGAGTTGGGGTTACACATATTTGTTGGATGGAAATCCTGCCCTTAATTAAATTGAGTTCATCCAATGAATTATTTTTTTGAGTGTACAAAAAAAATTATAAAATCATATTTAGATAGGCTACCGGTTTGTAGGTCTACATTAACGTTACTTAGTTTAGGTTAAACACAGATAAGCACAAAATGATTACATTTATAAACAACGCCGGTAAATAAAACGAAATGTTATAGGCTAATGTACAAACAATAAACACGATACCTATAGCCTATAGACTGTTTTGAACGGTTTTCGGAACAAAACAAGAATGAAATATATAAGTTGCTAAACAAGCCAAAATTAGGCTAATTTAAAGCGACCTGAAAGCAAACGCGTTGGTCTCTTACTCAGCCTCTCTCATTCTGCATGAATCCAATAAAATGTGTCCATATTCGCGATGTATTTGAATGCTAAACTATTGTTTATTAGTAAACCAGGCTTTGTACTTAGTGCCCGTAAAAACATCCTCACATGAGCAAATATGTGTTTGGCCCGACCTCAGGCTGAACTGCACGGATTGTACTACGCATTATACGCTATTCTAATTTGGTTGACTGTATTTTATTCTGATAATGAACAGGCTGCAAAGTTTGCAATGCTATCTGTGTGTGCGTGAGGCGCCGGCGCGATCGAACAGCGGAAACAAACAACAAAAAAAGTCATTTTTGGTCATACGGATCATTCGAAACTGCACTTTTATTTCTGTCATCTCGTTTTTCTTTCCGTGAATTTTCGTAGAGCGCCGCGCCACACAAACATGAACCAGTAACTCAGCAGCATATGTCACTCAGTCTTTTCCTTTCGTTTTATTAATCTGTTAATTAGGTTGGTTAAGTTAAACATATTTCGCGTATTCATTAATTTTATATACTATGATTTGATAAAAACAGATTTTGTTATTTTTAGTTTAACTTAATTTTTGTTGCTTGTCTACGCTCGTCCGCCGCATTCTTTCTCTTCTCCGACCCCGCAGCTCTCTCTCTCTCTCTCTCTCTCTCTCCGTTATCTTAGTGTTAGTGGCACCAGTCCAGGTGTTTCCATGAGTTATTTGTGCAGTTTCTCCTTGTTGAGAGTTTGGTGTCGCAAATAGATTACACATGATTATGCATTTTTATTCTTTTCTCTAAAGAAACGAATAAAACGAGAGTGTGTCCATCTCACACATGTAGAATCCGTCTCGGCAGTCATCGAATTCCAGCAACAGGAAATAGACGAACAAATTTACACGCGGAACCCAAATTTTATTAGTAATGCGTTATATTATTGCGTTACAGCAAAACGTTATATACTACTGTAATATTATTACTTTGTAATGCGTTACTCCCAACTCTTTTGTTATTTCCTAAGCTTGCTTACAGTCAAATAATATAGTAAAAATCTCTTGGAGTAACTTTTAGAGCAACTTTTTCCAGAAAGGGTGTCTCGTATTTTAACTACCTAAAACTTACAGTCTAACACTCTACTTTCAAAGCTTCCCAATCACTAGTAGCAAGTTTTATTATCATTGTGGTGCGTTTCAACAGACCTGTCGGTCACGAATCTGAGCTGTGTGTGTGCGCGCGACCTTTAAGTAACTCAGCAGTGCTCTTGATAGAAGTTTAGTTAATTTAATTAAAATGAAAACGACATTCAGAAAAGGATTACAAACTAGCTTTCAGGTACATAATAGCGTAAATGCAGTTTTTGAAAGAGTGAAAAGCCCTTCATCTTCACTAATACGGTCATGCAAAGCAATTCTCAATTTTGCACAAACATCTTACCGTACTTCAAATAAAACGTAATTATTACTTCACAACCTTGGTAATTTCAGAGCAGGTCATATAAATAGAAGCGTTCTTTTACAGAGCCGCTCGCTGATAACAGGTCACCTCAGAGGATTTGCAGAAGCGAAGGAAGACAAACTATTACAATCCAAAACCACTGTCTCAACGGCAATACCTCAACCCGCGAAATGACATCTGATCTGATTACACATGAGACCAGAGACTTACGGAGGTTCTCAAAGCTTCTCGCTCTGTGGAGCACCTGGGCGTCTAACCACACACGTATCTCTGCCGACGTGTGGAGATGTTGTTAGATGTTACCCTCACACGCTGATCTGTAGCCTGTTGTGTGGTTTTGCCTGTAGTGGTTAAAGTCTGGATTTGGCTGGGGTGTTACTGTTCCCAGACCAGCGTTTAAGACAACTGGCTGTGGTTAGCGCTATGCAGGCACAGAGTTTAACCTCACGCAGGAAGCGAGCTCACTTTATCTACCCGGCTGCCTGCGCCCTCCGCCCGGAGCAGAGCGTGGGTGTGACACCTGCCTGTGTGTGGGGGGTGGTGGAAGAAGGTGAAAGAAGCTAGAAAATGAATGCGTAACAAGACCAATCGGGTTAAATATAAATAGCAAAAAAAAAACCTGAAAAGGAAATGCAGTAAGAATGGATATATCATGAAATTACAGATAAAATAATCTCATGGTGTTTCAGAATAAAGTTGAAATTGAAGACATATGAAATTGCCACCTACTGAGGTCTTGACATCTGGTACATATAGGTTGTTTTTATGAAATAAGAGAATTTAGATATCTTTAAATCTGTGTTTCAGTGAGGAATGCTCTGTAAAGTAATGGAAAATATAAATTCACATTAAATGCATTTGCAGTTGTGATGGTATCAAAAGTAGTGCAATTATTTCCAGATTGTGCCACAACAAGAAAAGTGCATTAACTTTACAGAATCAGGACAAACCCCAAAAGAACCTTCAGGTTTCTGGAGGGAAATAATTTTTATTCAAAATGCATTTGAAAATACTTTTGTCAAAGTGTTAACACACATAAGTAAAATAAAATAAAATAAAATAAAATAAAATAAAAATATCAAGAAGACAAAACAAAACAATGGGGAAAAACATGATACATTAACAAGAAATAATTAAAATTAAAATTTGTAAAATATAGTACAAAAATAAAAAAACATTGATTTCAAGCAAAACCCTTGAGTGAATATGTATTTAATTATTTTATTATTTAATTCAACATTTCATTTTTTATTACAAATGATATAATAACTTAAAAATCAACTGAAAAAACAAACAAACATTCATCTTCGAAATTCTTAGTATTTAGTGTCAGACTTTTGCTTTAATAAAATCAGCACTCAGTCTGTCTAAACTCCCACAATGTTGGGCAAAACCCAATGATCACTTTATTCAACATGATTTAATAATGTTCCAGAAAGCATCTTCATTTTGAGCTTTTTTGGACTTAAGTTCACATAGTGAAAATGTGTAAATTTGCTTATTATTTATTATTCTGAGCTTTTGTAGACTTAAGATAGGACTTACGATAGTCATAGAATTTTATACTTGGATGAATTATGAAAACCAACATTTCAAGCATACCAAAGGAAAAGGGCATTAGGAAATATACAGTAACTGATTTATTAACTGATAAACTAATTTTGAGCTTTTGTATGGTGAAAATGTGTTAATTTGCTTATTATTTATTTATTTATCAAAATTCTAAGACTTTAAAAGAAAAACAAGACATGTGGTCTCTAGCTTTTGGACCGCTCTTTATAAAAGGGAAATGAAGCAGAAATAAGATTCAAATGAGTATGATGTAAACCATATGGATAAGTGTCCTTAGTTCTTATATCTCCCGGTGCTCGACTGCCTCTCATTGTTTCTACAGCCTCTAAATCCTCTATAGAAAACTCAACACTCTGACTGTGACAACAAATCTTCTGCTAATTTTTCAAAAGTGTTGGACTACGAGAATGTGGAAACTTCACAGCTCTGAGAGGCCAAGCGAACGATGTGAGTGAGAATTGATTTGTTTGGGTTCGTCACATCCATCAGTCATCCTAGAAATGATGAGATGAGCATCACGGCACAACAGATGCCTTATGTGGTCTACAGCGCTTGGCAGACCTTGATGTACGTCAACACGAAAAGCAGAGTGCTTGAATTTCCTTTCTGCGTCCCTCTTGTTTGGAGATATATGAGTGTAATGTGCGGATTGAGTTTAGCGTGTGAACTAGGAGCCAGACCACATCAGAAGCGCTCTGCTGTGCAGGCGGACTGCGTGAAAGCATCTCCCTTTCTCTGACGCTCTGCCCATAGCCTGTTGATTCGATTGTAATAATTTATGGTCATTGTGATGACTTTGGGTTTCACATGTGGAATAGCACAACCTCCCTTAATGAGAGCTGGAAAATTTAGGATGCGTTTGCAAAAATTTGCCGTCTCGGATAATACATGTCAGATGTCTTGGAAAAGGTGTTAAAGTGTGATGAGAATATTAAGGCCAGTTTAGGCTGCCCCAACAAGTGCCAAAAAACACCAAATTCCAACAGTTGGATCATGATGCTGTTCGGGAAGTGTGAACTTGATAGTTATATTTCCTAACACTCTAAAGCCAACTTTGGTATGCTTGAAATGTTGGTTTTCATAGTTCATCCACGTATAAAATTCTCTGATTATTGCAACTCACTTTAACGCTTAATAAAGCACCAGAGTGTCAGAAATGCACAGCTCCTTGATCATTTTCCAACTGCTCTGATTGGTTTTCATGAAAAACAAGTTTATTGAAAAATAAGTGTGTCCAGGAGGCGTGTCACTAAAATGTTAATGCTATATTATGTTGGAAAATAACATACCCCCTACCAGTGTTAATTTTAACAGCAAATTCTGATTTAGTCAGTCTTATGGTGTGTTCACACCAAACGCGAAGCGAATATGCGCATCGTGTCACTCACTCTAGATTACTCGCGGGATATTTTCTGCATCACTCGCGCGAATAACAACAAGGCGCGATCAACCATGATAGAGATAACTACGATTGCTGCTTTGTACCTGCTGTTAAAGTCTTACAAATACGATGGAAAGCCAAACGCCGATGTGTCTGGGTTCACAGCACCCTTCCAGAGGCGGATGAGTAGCCTATTAATCCTGCATTTTTCTGCTTCATATACACAGACTTTATTATTATTATTATTTTATTTTTAGCAGCATCTCTGTAACCATGCTAATAAAATACAACTAGCACTACAACTGATTTTAATTGTTTTCTATGCTCCAGATACCTATATTACAACATTGCTGGCTACAATAATGCTCTCTTCCATTTGCTGATTCAACAACCGTCGACAACCGGACAACCGTCAATAAGCTCTTTGCTGATTAGCTTGTGCGAGAACGTGTCATGCGAACGTGTCATTTCCGCTCGAGTTGAAATTTTTGAACTTCTGAGGAAGACGCACTTAAGGCGAATTTTGAGCATTTGAGGCCTTTTACGTCATTCGCGTCACCCAGCGCGAATTCGCCTCTATTCGCGTCTTTGCATTGACTTTGTATGTAATCTACTCGCACGAATAAATACATTTGCGTTTGGTGTAAACGCACCATACGTCTTTTGACTAAAATGCCATTTAGTTTTAGTCACATTTTAGTCATCTCAGTCATTTTAGCTGTAGTCTAGTTTTAGTCGACTAAATATCACAAGATTTTAGTCAACGAAATCTAAAGTAGATTTAGTTGGCTAAAATGTAATGGGTTTATTTATAGTAATGAACAGTGTTGGGGGTAACGCATTACAAGTAACGCAAGTTACGTAATAATATTACTTTTTCATGTAAGTAACGCATTACTTTTGAATTTCTAAGAAAATATCTGAGTTACTTTTTCAAATAAGTAACATCAGTTACTTTTTTCTCCATTTATTGATTGACAAGTCTCCTGTAAGGAAATTGGGAGTAAACATGATATTACTGTATTCTAGACTAAATGTGATCATGCATTAATTCATCTCACTCACAAAAACAGATTCAGTATTCTTCAAAATGAATAAAAACAGTGAAATGCAAACTATGGCAACCCTGCAATAATTAAATATGTTAAATAAAACAAATATCCTTTATTTAATCCCATTTTATAAACCAGTGTCTTTGCTGCTGACCTTCAATGATGCAATTCAACCATAATAGTAAGAAAAAATTACTTTAGATAAACTAACAGTGCTTCATTTTTTTTTTTAGCTGAAGAGTGATCTCCTGCATAAATGTACTTTTCTTTCAGCCTGAGGTGAATTTATTTCACTTTTGGTGTAAAAGGGCTTTTACATTAGAATTGTTTTATATTAAAAACAAAGAAGCAAGTCCTGCCCAGATTTAAAAAGTAATGCAAAAGTAACATAACACTTTACTTTTTCAGGGAGTAACGCAAAATTGTAATGCATTACTTTTAAAAGTAACTTTCCCCAACACTGGTAATGAATTTATTAAACATTTCTCTAAAATTACCGAACTCATTGTATAATTTTGATATTAAAGTTTTATCATGATACACACATATTTAACTGCTGTGACACGCAACATGCCTTTATATTAAAATTAAACAACTTCTCATAAAGAAACATGAACATGACCTTCTTTTCAATTAAATGTCAATGGTTATATAGAATAATTACACTGTAAAAAAATGGTTTCAACTTAAGTAAGGGATAATCAATGGCTTGCTGTGCATTAAAGGATTTTAAATGCATGACGTGGAGACTAAGAACCTCTGTGAAGTTTGCCTCCACAAAGTGCATTTAAAATCCTAAAAAGATGGTTATTTTCATCAGTTATGACACGCAGCTCTAGCATTCTGCCCGCTTTAAATCAGACACAGAGATGAAATAGTGTGCTAAGATCACATTTATTTGAATTATAGCATTTATTTCAGTAAATTATCGATCGACCGAGAGGGAAGGCAACAGAGAGAGAAAGAGAGATGACAGTTGTGTGTGTGTGTGTGTGTGTGTGTGTATGCGTACCTGCCTGCATGCTGTGCGTTTGTGCGTCTCTACAAACAACAAATTTATTCAAAAACAGCAGTTTTGCCACCTAGTTTCTGAGGAATATAATGTAACGATCTAGTATCTAGGCTATTTTATTAATAAGAATCGTGGGGAAGCGCTGACAACAAGTTTATGTATGTGTGCAGCGCAAAACGATCTCTGACCTCTCTCTCCCTCTGTGTGTGTGCGTTTGCGTACATCAATTAAAGCAGTGCATTAATATAGAACAGTGATTACACTGACTTGGAACTACCTGTGCATTAAATGGTTTAGCTGCAGCCAATTAGAATCCAGTATCCAGGCATTCCATGGAATAAAATAATTTGTTACCCCGCTGCCTTAAAATTTTAAGTTTAGTCAACGCAAATATCTAAGTTGTCATTTAGTACAACTTAACATTTCAAGTTGGCTAAACTTACTTGAGTTGACTAAACTTAAAATTTTAAGGCAGCGGGGTAACAATTTATTATTATTTTTTTTTACAGTGTATGCATTCTTTATAACAACTTGTTTACCACATTCTTCATTCTTTCAAGTAGACATATTTATTTATATAAATACATTTAGATTTATCTTTATTAGGGCTACTAAAGTGATTAAGTCAAGAGCATTGATGTTTTTTGTCTTTCTTTTGTTGCTTGATTAGCATCAGTGCCACAGACAATAGCAGCTAAATTAGGCTGCCGTCCCTTTAAAACTGAATGCACGGATGCAGTGTGCTCATACATGTCGGATAGTCTCCCAACTGTTTACATTCACCTAAGATATAACCGAGTGTGTTTATGTGAATACTCGTCAAAATGACAATTCGACATTATTTTGTGTCCATTTCTTCGTTCATGAGGTGCGAAAAAGTACTCATGCGCTTGTATGAGTGGCGCTGCTTCGGTGTCTGCGCTCAGAATGTTTGCTCTTCTCTTACTCCCAGATATTGACATTTTTTTAACATTTTATGAGACGTGCAGCAAATGTTTGCTAGCTTATGTCCCGCCAGATAGATCAATACAGTTGTATGCAAATGTACGCATCTAAGCTCCTAACTGCAGCAGATTTGTTCTGAATTAATCTTTTCCCGAATCGTCCCTCCCTAACATTTTTGTCTCGTTTTTATTCGTTGACGAAAATGTCAGTAGATTTTCGTCATAGTTTTTGTCCTTCAAAACGAGTTTTCGTTTCGTTATCGTCTTGATTTTGTTGGTGAAAACATGTCGTTGACGAAAATTGATGAAAATTATTTGTCAACAAAATTAGCACTGCACCCCACACCAAACCTAACCCTAAATGCTTTTGCTGATGAATTTTAACTTCTTTCTATGCAGATTTGAGCTGATTTGTCAAATCGTAGTTTTACAGAAGTGCAATGCTGTATCACGTGAGCTACCGAGCAAACCTACTGCATTAGAAAACCTATACATATGTGACGCGAACTTTCAAAAGTGTCAGTTTTCAAATCTCGTGGCATATTAAATTTGACGTCATATTTAACATGCCAAGAGACGTCATGTTAAATTTGACAGAGACATAATGCTATGACGTCATGCTAAATTTGACATCATAGCATTATATTGTGCAAGGAATTGCATGAATAGTAGGCTTACTTAATTGAAACTTTGGCCCTGTAAATCATAATTTGTGTGAAAAGGAATAAAAGTCATTGGAATTTTACAGCCTCTAGTGTTTGTTTCATCTGGAAACTGCAGTGATTTATATGTATTGGTATTTTTTTTTTTTTAGATTTTCAGAAACATAGGTATAATCACAGAGCCTGGGTTGATTTTTTTTCTGCAATTTTACAGCCCATTTTTTAAGCAATTTCTACTGTTTCCTATTCCAGTCCAGTAGGTGGCAGTAATGTGCATTACAATCACGATGTATCATTGCACTGAAATCACACTTCTGGATATCCTTTTGTGTTTAGCAGAAGAAATATAATCATACAGGTTTACAATAACATGAAGGTGAGTTTAATATAAAGTATATTACATATTCGTAAGAAGATATTCACGTCAGTTTTTGCCTTTGGAAATCGTGTTTAGTTCCTTACTTTTGACGTAAGGTGACGATTTCAATGTATGACACTTTGGATCAAATCTTTGTTTCTTGTCATGAAAGCTACATTCCCAAAAGCTGTTATGTTGACTTTCCAGCTGTTGTACCATTTTCCAAGCACTATGATCTCTGGAGTCAGCTAGTCACAGCACCAGTCAGATGGTTTACCATTCTTACGTCAGTGAAAATAAAAAAAAAAGACTGCTGAGTCAGACATTTTTCCATTGTATAAGCCAGCTTTCGGTACTACTTCAATAGCTCACACCTACAAAAGGTAACCAATGAATTTGTATTTAATCACCATGCTTGTAAGCAACCTCTGTAAATTGTAATGCTCAGATGCAGCCATGATGACAATACAAATTTGAAGCACTGAGATGATTTATCACTTCTCGGCTAGCTTAGAAGCTCTGGGGTCCCTTCCCCCTCATTCCCTCACACAGAGCAGGGGTGCTGGGGTCGGACTTCGGCAGATCTGCTTTGAAAGCTAAGCCCTCATTTGGGCAGAGTGGATTCAGATGGCTTGGCCCCGGCTCAAAGGCGGCCTGCTCTCTGGGTCAGCTCATTACTTCAAGAGAAGCAAAGGGCTGATGCTCTCAAGTGTGGCGGCTTTCAGTCACCATTCGACAGCTCCAGTCGCTGGGACATGACATGAGAGATACATAGGGCAAAGATGACACAGTTTTATTTGTTCAACGAGGTATGTATGTCAGTGGCTGGTCATCAAACTGTTTATTTAAGCATTTTCCATGATTTGGTCACATTTTGGTGTCCCATTACAATATTCCATAGCATTAGTCCTATACTTTTGCAAAATAAAACACTTAATTCAAAACTTTAAAATAATTTAACAAAATCCAGTTTTAGTACCATATGACACATACATGGTTCATACAGTTGGATTCTGTTTGAACCACTTACACACTACTGTGTTCAATGTTAAACACTTGATGAAAATATTTATTTCTAACCACATTGAAAAATTCTTCAGTACATCATTGCATTTAGGCTGCATTTTGCATTGAAAATCAGAACAAATTATAAATACAATATAGTACATAAACTTTTGTGGAGACAATAAATAAATAATAATAAACCTTAGCATCATTTCTTTGTGTAGCTGGCCACTTCATCCACATTATAGGCAATGTCCTCCCTCACAAGACAGCAAGGGAAGAATCTTTTCGAATGGCAGCTCCATCCTTGCCCAGACTCGGCTTCTATTAGGTCACACAGGCCTCCTCCATAGCATTACAGTTTTTTTTTTTTTTCAGTTGCTAACAAGCATTTAGCAATACTTAAAGTACTTTTTCTAAACTCTTAACACAGCAAAACACCTACATCACACAGTTAACCAATTAGTTCATTTTGTGGCCAAAACCACATTTTGTTAAATAAATACAAACTCTACATTTCAAAATGCTGAATACCCTTTTCTACATATACTAACTCTTTCAAAACACAGCAAACCTGATTCAGAATAGAGTCATTCAGTCAAAACATTACCACTAGTTTCTATGAAACAGAAACATATAGTCAATCATAGTACAGTGACTGTCAAAATACTAACAATTGATGACTTTACAAAAACCGCATTGATTGTCATGTTTCAGTTCTACATGCATATAATAGACAATATAAAAATTTATATTCTTTTCTGTAATTTAGCCTTCAGTTTACCTTTAACTGAAACCCGTTTAACATTTTTAAGTGTTGAATGTGTTTGTTCTTGGCAACATACTACTGAATGAGTCAATGACTCACTTTATAGAATGTACAAGAGAAAATCCAACATACATGGCCTTTGGTTACTATGCAAACTTCCGTCAGTTTCCATCACAGTATAAGAAAAATAACATAAAAACAGTAATCTTTTGATCTCACAATTCAGACTTCTACTGGAATTGTGAGTTTACATCTTGCAATTCAGACTTTATCAGAATTTTGAGAGACTGTATATTCACAATTGCAAAAAAAAAAAAAATAAAAAAATAAAAATCAGAATTGTGAGATACAAAAGTCAAATTACCCTTTATGTTCTATGGCAGAAATAAGCTTTCATAGGTTTCACTTGTGTAAAGGGGGAAAAACAAACAAACAAACAAACATAAAAATGCACAGTCCAACACATTCTTACTCCTCTCTCTTAACTCTTCTCCTGTTTTTCTGAATTACTCCTCTTCCTCTGCCAGGCATTATTTTTTTCTCTCTCTGATTTTTTGTGTTGTTCTGCATCCACAAAACCAAATCAAAGAGGTCTTTTTTACTCTATTTCGTTGATGTAATGGAAAGAGCTTCAACATCTGATTATTCCTCAAACTGAGAATGGATTCAGCTTTTCTAAATATTTCAGTGATCTTGTTACTTAAAGGTGCTAATCAGTTGTTACAGTATTTTATATATAGAGAAATTTTTCAATACTGCTGAGCTGTTGTTGTTGTAGAAGTAGAAACTTAATACTATATTTAAGGTTTGGAACATAAGGTCCTCATTTCTGACATGCTGTGTTTAAGCATTTGTAAATGAGACTAAAAAGATCCATGATTTTAGTTTTGGGTAAGCATTGTATGAAAAGAAAATGTAAGCATTTTAGAAACATGATAATTGATTGCATATTGTGTGAAAACAACACAAATTGTGTTAATGGTACGGTCACAACAGACGGATGTTGTGCTAATTGTGTTTAGAGTTTTGAAAATGTGACTAGAGATTGGACAAAAGGATGTTAGCAACTGAAAAAAACTGTAATGAGGGGTATAACATTGGGTCGGAGATCATAAACTTTCCACTGCCATGTGGAAGGGAAAAAGGAATGGAAGGTAGAGTTTTGTGGAAGGTACTGAAATAATGGAAACAGTTTCTCATTGCATTAGTCTGTACAATACTTAGTCTGTCTAACAATGTGAGTATATGGTTTGTGTTGTAAGGACCTGTTTTGGAATGCTGGTGGAGGATGCCATTCTGCATGACTGCAGCATATATTGTTATGTTACCTCCACATTGGCCTGGGACATTTAAAATAGCTCTGTGGCCAAAGATGTTTCTCCCTATTCCTCTTCTTCCTACTGCAACACTGCTTTTCATTTTTGTTGAAGACAAAAATTCACCATTTGCTTGTTTATAGTGCTTACACCTTGATTTGTGAGTTTACAGTTAAGCACCTAAGTGCCTGCACATCTGATGGCCGTGTTTGATCAGTTGATTCATGTGTGTAGTATTTTGGAAAGCAGTGCCTTAAAACGGCAAAGTGACATCATGTTAGATTTCCGTGTCTAATGTAGAGAAGTGTGTTTAATGTCTTGCAAAACAATGTGTAGTGTTTTACAAAAAGCGTGAGGCTAAGAATGTGCTTATAGTTGTGCAGATTCGGGCTTTTGCAAGGTTTTGATCCTTGGGTGTCAGGTTTCACTAACTGTGTGTTATTATTAATTTTAGTAATAGTGTGTAAGCAATCGTAAAAAAAACTGTAATATAACCAGTGTGACATTCAGTTGTGATTAAAAATAATAATAATAATGAGCAAAAACCTTTAGCACACAACCCAGTAATATCACTTGCATGATGTGAAATAATCTCATTCCATTTTTTATTTTTTAGGCAAATTGTGGCATTGATTGCCACATTATTCTAGCTCAATGCATTCTTTTTTAATCAACACTTGAATGTGCAACATTTTAAACAAAAAGCTGAGAAAATCATGTTTTTTTAAAGACAATGCATTGGATTCAAAACAATGATCAAAACATAGATTGATTAGATCATGTCCATCAACACCCCCAAAGCTTGGATGATTTTGAAGTTGGAGAAGAAAATTAAATGGGGGTTTTTCATCCTACCTTTACTGTATTGACCCGGATTACACAGACTACGCATGTGCATTGCAGAGAATAGACAAGACGAGCATTTGAAGTTAAAAAGTATATAAATTTGTTTTGAAAATGACCGATTGTTTTGCTAGATAAGACCCTTCTTCCTCAGCTGGGATCGTTTAGAACTCTTTGAAGCTGCATTTAAACTCGGGGACACCATTAAAGTCCACTATATGGAGATAATTCCTGAAAAACACATAATTTTTCCATGCTTTGTTTTTGAGTAGGTTGAAAATCTATTCAGAAGTCCCTCTGACACAAAGAAATAAAACAATAGCATACAAGTATACAATTCAGCTGCTGCTATAGTCCTGGAACTCATCTATCGCTTGCTTTGCCCTCATTCATGCAAAGCCAATTTTGGCACACTGTTCCTCAATATAAGCACAATATAAGCACATTTATATTTCATGGCCTAGATTTGGAACCAGGCCTCCGATAAACGACAGTATCCTATGATAAACTACAGTATCTCTATTCATGAAGTGTACTTGCATGTCCACAAAACACTCAAACAGCCATTAAAAAGTTGATACATTTGATTAAAACATGTTTGGCTCTCGGATACAGAATCTCTGGTCTCTAATTTTCTCATTCATATAAACATAATTGGTTATGTTCTTAACATCTGCTGCCTGCAGGAATACATTTCGTGGCCCTACAGTTGTGTAAGTCAAATCAAGCAAAACACGGCATTCCCCACCACGGTCTGGTGCTCACTCTTGCAACCCCTCAATTGGTTAATGTGGGGTTTAATGACGACCAATTAAAGCGGATCAGTGAGCAGGACGCACAAACAGCGCCATGTCACACTCAGCTTGGACCTCTGGACACAGTCCTGCAGCGAGCCCAATTACCCCTTCAGACCACACACATCTTGCCCCAAATGACTGAAAGCAGCCCTCTGTCTTTTATCCGATGTGGAGATCTTCCTATAGATTCATATCAGCGATTTTTACAGGCTAATCCAATTTTGTCCTCTGGTCTGGTGACCACATGTGCAGTGGTGCTGGAGCGTGTGTTTAGTGGAATAACCTCAAGCACATCAAGTCGATGGTACGATCTGATGGCCAGTGGCTGAACCAAATTATAAAACAGCAAAAGTAAATAATCTTGACAAAAGCTGCCACAGCTGCCTCAGAGAAAACTCCGGCATGTGAATAAACTTGGCTTTGTAGTCAATGTTGTAGAGACAATCTAGCGTGTTATCTAAAAGAAAGGAACGTGTCAAATGAGGCTAATTTCATCTAATGCGTGCTTTTTGGGGACGTATCGTGACAGCAAATCCGTCGTGATACATTGCAGTACAATCCGCTACAACCGCCTGTGGTCATGTGGGATAACTGCGCAGATTATCGTGAAATCTTTTATCCGACAATGTGTGAGATTGTATGTCAGAGATAATGCATGCGCCGGCTTTCCTGATGAAATTATTAAGTCATAACATTGTAGAGATATTCAGACAGACAAAAGATAACAGGAAAAGTCTTTTTAGACATCACTTTATTGGAGCTGCTGTGCCAGTAGCAATAGTCCAAGCTGAACACAATAACATTTGGGTGTATTTAAATCAGAGGCAATATTAGCATTTGTATGACACTGTATATCTCTCTTATAACAAGTCAGTTTCTCAAGCTTTTTCTGTATGGTATTTAACTGAGTTTTATTTCAACATGTGGACAATTGCTGCCCTCAAGACATTTCAGAATGATTGTATTTATGAGTTGTGCGCATAGCACATGAATGGTACCACAATGTAGTAATTACCAGAGGGAAACTTTGGATTTTTTTTAACCACCGACTTTTCGTGTTTGGTCTGTGTCAGAATAAAAGCAGGAATAAATTACTATTGGTTATAATAAGGTTTGGCTTGTTACCATGGGTCAGTTGCTGGGTAGATGTCAAAGAAGCCATATATGACATAACCACCATATACTGAATAACATACATGAAATCACCCTGTAGCTGATCTAGGGCCAGATTTACTGAACAGGGCAAATTAACTTTAGAGCACAATTACATAAAAATTCTCTGTGTGATTTACTGACAATGCGCACATTAAAGAACATAGACCCAGACAGATAATTTTCATAATGATTAGTGCAATCTACCGAGAACAGTGAAAATTATCGCCTGCTTTAAGACATGCCTTTTTTGGTCGTTAAATAATGGTGCAAATACCAGTAATTTGACCAGCACAAACTTTGGTAGATTGTGTTGCGTGATTAATTGTAATACTCTACTCCCATAAATCCACACCTTTTCAGTGCTAATTCTTCACTGTGCATGTTTAGTAAATCCTGACAGTACTATTTTACCGTTAAAAGACGGTTTGCCCTGGTGCACACTGTTATTAACTATGGCCCCTAGACAGGTGGAGCTGGGGAAGGTGAAGGGTTTCTGAAGTGCACTGCAATTGCTACAGCAAGCACTATCTGAGTATTTTAACGTTGCACAGAAAGCTCATTGGCTGCTAATGTGAAAGTAACCAATCAACTGCGCCATGTTGTGATTATTTCAGAGTGAGTTAGAATCAGCTTGAGGCATATGACAGAACTTTGTATTAATATATAAATATTGGTGTGTCAAAATTTGCGTTAACGCCGGCAATTGTTTTTTTCATTTTAACGCGTAAAAAATATTTAACGCAATTACTGCAGGGGCGGGGCTAGGTTTGGGCACCCCACCCACAACCACTAAAGACTTTTCAGACGTGTGCTTCAACGTCACCTCAGCATCAGGTGCGAGTCAAACGAGCGCGGAAACGGTACTGGTGATGAGGAACTGCGGTCAGATGAGATGTTGTCTGGTCATATAAAACAAGTCAGTAAAAACAAATCTTCCTGTCCTGTCAGCCCTTATACTGTGCTCGTAGTGCGTGCTCTTTAAGTGCACGCACAAATATGCCGGCGCATGCTGCATAGGCTATAGCCCATTAAAGCGCTGTATCATATTCAAACCCAAATGAAACTACGAGTATGTAGTTAGTATGTAGTTATAGGTATGTTGTCAGTTAAGTCATGAAGTTAAAAAAGGCGACTAAAGCTCTCTTAAAACTGTGCATGTAAGTGTTTATTATTTAAGAGTCACATTTAAAGCAGTGTCAGATTAGCTTCAAGTTCAGCAGGGGAAGCTTTTAAAGTAACAGCAGACAAAATACCCTAATAACCAGCTGCTGTGATGTCTGTTAATCAAAGAACAAAATTAAAAAAAGAGGAGATCAATAACTTCTGTAGTTTTAAGATTTATCTTTTATTTAATTTAGATTTGTGTTTGATAACTTTGTTTTCTTGCTGAAGGGCACAGGTAGCTATATTACAGTTATTATAATGGGTTTATGTGAAGATTGTATTAAGTTCACTTAAATTACAAGTCTAATAAATGTTAAATTGAAAGCCCTCAATTATACTGTAATGCTAAATAGCTATATTCAGTGGTTAAATATTAGGAAAAAATTCAGTTGGGGTTGTGATAGTTGTCTTCAAAAATATACTTTCTTTATGTTGTGTTTACATTAATTTGAAGATTGAATGTGAAATTATTGCAATATAAAAGTATAATTAAAACCTGTAATGTTAGATGGGATTAATCTTTTTTTTTTACATTACATTCATGTGACAAAGCTGTATTTCCCATTATTCTTTGTGGAAGAACAATAACCCAAACATGCTATTATGTCAACCATGGCATTCCAATGGATGTTGAAGAACCGTAACCTGTCCAAAAAGTCTATGATAATACCATGGTAATTTTTTGCACTTATGTTAGTATAAAACATTGTGATCGTCTCATTTTAGTGTTGCATCTGGGTCTGCAGGCCCATGCAGAGATCTGTGGTTCTGTGCCTTGGAGAGGAGAGAACGACTTTTAATAAACAAACTAATGGATCCCATACGCAACCCCTCACTTCTCTCTTTTTATTGCTCTCTCAGTACAAGCAGAAATACTCCATTCAGAGCATCATAATTAGAGAAAGGGAGAGAGACAGAGATGGAGAGAGATAAAGAGAAAGGCTAAGAGAGATGGAGAGAGAGAAAAACCAACAATTAACTGGCGTCACAGTGTTTATAGCTAAAGTTTGTTTAAGGGCGATGGCTTTCATAACTGGCCCTGACCTTTCAAAAGCATGTTCTAAATTAGCTTTTGATGCTGTGATACCACCAGGCCACTTGCATCAGCTATAAAGCATGTGATTGGGCAACATTACTTTTAAAAGTCACAAGTCACAATGTTCGTTTAATTAGGTTCATTCTAAACATAACTAATTACTTCACATTGTTACTTTTTAACATCTTGATTTTAGATTTCCTTCAGAGTGAAAGCTTGTGCTGTCAAAGTTCTTTTATTTATTTAATTAATTATTTCCTGTGGACAAGTGTTAAGCTCAACAGTGTTTGTTAGTAAATAAATACAAAAGTATAATGCATGCTACATATGTACGTATGAGATGACCTCAAAACGAATCACTCTAAAACCTAGCCTAATCTATTAATATTTAATATTCTGTTATGTTTCGTTTTAAAAGGGTATCTGTTATGTCTGCATTTTTGGGGAGGTTACCTTTGTGCTAAAGACTATAGTCTATGGTTAGGTTGAGGATTGAGCATGTGTGCCATTGCTAAGTGGACAATTATAATTAGCATGAATGAAAAAGCACTTAGATCACTATTCAAGTAAATGCAACTGAGAAATTCCAAGTTGCAGTAATGTTACATTAGTTAGTTCAACTTAAATGAGTTGTTTGGTATCAAGTGTGCTGCACACATTCTGAAAAGTGAAGCCAAAAAACTGATTGAAAATCTAATAAGATAATCTTTAGAACCACCAAGATAATCGGACATTACCTAGGATTGTCGGAAGGGGAGAAATCGGCCCAAAATCAGCCTGATTATCTTCTGTACCCAGCTTAAAGAAGTCCACTTTCAGAACAACAATTTACAAATAATGTACTCACCCCCTTGTCATCCAAGATGTTCATGTATTTCTGTCTTCAGTCGTAAAGAAATTATGGTTTTTGAGGAAAGCATTTCAGGATTTTTCTCCATATAATGGACTTTGTTGGTGCCCTGAATTTGAACTTCCAAAATGTAGTTTAAATGCAGCTTCAAAGGGCTCTAAATGATCCCAGCCAAGGAAGAAGGGTCTTATCTAGTGAACCAATGGGTCATTGTTTTTGAAAAAAAAAAAAAAAGGTATACTTTTTAAGCACAAAAGCTTGTGTAGCACAGACTCTGGGATGCGCGTCCACGGGTTGTTCTTGAACAATTCATTCATTTTGAACGAATCTTTAATATGATTCGGGAAGAACGAGTCATCACAGGGAGTGATTCGTTCAGTCGCGCATGCACAACATTCTATGAAGTTCTATACTGGAATTAGTTCACCTGTTTCGAGTCTTCGGGTTTTTCGAGTTGTTCATTCATCTTATGGGGCTGTCACGTGATGCTGATTTTGCTAAAATGAACGAAATGACTTGAAAAAAGATTTGTTCATTTTGCTGAACGAGACTCAAAGGTAAAATGAGTCTGTAAAATGATCCGAACTTCCCATCACTACTATGAATCAGGTCTTTGAATCACCACAAGTTCATCGTCTATGTACTCCGGAATTGTCAACTTCAGAATTGTCCAACATCGTTGTACCTTTTTGTTTGTAAACAGCGTTTGACTTACTTGCACTTTCTTAGTCTTTGCGTGTGTGCTTTGTAAACACTGGGTCTGTGGTTTCGCCTACGTTCCGAATGACCTTTCGACGTGATTCAATAGTACGTGAAAGCTCATCCCAGAGCCTGTGCTACACTTTTGTGCTTAAAAAGTATACAAATTTTTATTTTCCGAAAAAAATGACAGATCGTTTCGCTAGATAAGACACTTCTTCCTCGGCTGGGATCTTTTAGAGCCCTTTGAAGCTGCATTTAAACTGGACTTTGGAAGTTCAAATTCAGGGCACCAATAAAAATCCTGAAATGTTTTCCTCAAAAAACATAATTTCTTCATGACTGAAGACAGAAAGACATGAACATTTTGGATGACAAGGGGGTGAGTAAATAATTTGTGAATTTTTGTTCTGGAAGTGAAGTTTTCCTTTAAGTGGTAGTTTTTAATCATGCTGATGTATTTTCCAGTGTTCATTTTTCGAATAAGTTTGCTTTTAGTTTGTTATTTGAGTCTATAAAAATGGGGTATGGTGTCATGATTGTGAGCTTGTGATTGGTTCTGCAGGAGTTTGGATGGGACTTTGATACCTTACGATCAGTACTGCGCATCCTTGGACTCCAAACGAATTACTAATGTGTAAACTCTGCCTCCAAATGAAAATTTTCGCAAGATGACAGCAACTTTTTTATTTTTTTAAATTTGAGGTTACTTAATTAGATTTTACAGTGTAACGAAGACTACTGAATAATTAAACAAAAATGTGTTATTTGTTAACCTCATTATCCTACAATGACAAAGCAGTTTCTTTTATTGTGCGTGTCTCGGAAATTCGTAATTGTCATACAGTTCATTCAAAAATTTTAATTCTGTAATCATCTACTCACACTTATGTTGTCTGAATGTATTTATTTTTTTCTGTGAAACATAAAAGAAGATATAATTAAGAATGGCCATTGACTCCTTGTTATAGTGATAGTAGTGATGTTTTAGAACAAATATTTTAAGTGAACTAATTGTGAATTGAACAACTCACAACTTGGTTGAGTAAATAATTCAAAGACTCATTTTTCCCAAAATTGTGGCTCAAAAATAATATCACTCGCCATCACCTGGAGGTAAAAGGTAAAATATTCTTTTTCATTTCGTTTTCACACACTTGGATTATACCTATAATTATATTAGAATACAGATATTTTTGTCATTGCAACAGATACATAAACAGAAAATGGTAATGCTTGCACATATGTGACCCTGGACCACAAAATCAGTCGTAAGTAGCGCATATTTGTAGCAATAGCCAATAATACATTATATGGGTCAAAATGATTGATTTTCCTTTTATGCCAAATCCATTAGGATATTAAGTAAAGATCATGTTCCATTAAGACATTTTGTAAATTTCCTACCTTAATTATATCAATACTTAATTTTTGATTAGTGATATGCATTGTGAAGAACTGAATTTGGACAACTTTAAAGGCGATTTTCATTTAGATTTTTTTGCACCCTCAGATTCCATATTTTCAAATAGCTGTATCTAAATATAGTCCTATCGTTACAAACCATACATCAATGGAAAGCTTATTTATTCAGCTTTCAGAAAAAATGTTTCAGGTCCAGGGTCACATAGTCTCTCTCTCACGCTCTTTTACTCTATTTCTCTCTTTCAGAAAAGTTACAAATTGTCTTCATATTAATTGTTTATACACTTAAAAATGGCAATCATTTTGGTGTTTACCTTTGTTCTTAACAATCACATTTTCTGTATAATAAACTAGCAGGTATTGTTAGGTAATGGTAACAGTAATCAGCGCATGAGAGTTCATTACTACACAAATACAATTATCCCGATTAGACACTACGTGTTTCGAATCCGACAATCCTAGATAATGTCCGATTATCTTGGTGGTTCTAAAGATTATCTTATCAGATTTTCCTGTGGTGTGAGGTGTGTTAAGAGTACCTGAATCTGCTCCGAAGAACGTCGGAGGTGCCCCAGTCGTGAATTGTAAATATTCAACGTTGAATATTTACGATCAGAAATCCTGATGTGTGGGGGGAACCCTAAGGACAAACGTGCAGATTATGACGTGAAACTAAACAATATCTAATCAGGAAGCGAGCTGACAGAAGACACAAGCATAACAAATGCAGTCACGGCGCAGTGCTAAAGGATTTGGACATCAGTGATAGAGGATCTATGACTTCAACCAAACCCTTTTCTTTTTTCCATGAATTTTCTGTCAAAATCATTCCAAACACTATTATCGCAATTTCTTCCTGCCTATCGTCCACCATGTTTCTTCTCAAGTGTTTTTTAACAAGATGAATAGGTGATTGAGATAAAGATAATTGTGACTTTTTATCTCACAATTCTGACTTTTTTCTCGCAATTTCGAGTTTACAGCTTTTTTTTCAGAATTGTCATATAAACTCGCAATTCTGACTTTTTCCCTCAGAATTATGAGATACAAACTCGCAACTGCAAGTTATAAAGTCCAAAAAACTAATATGTTCACAGAATTGCAAGTTTATATGTCAACACTTCTGACTTAATAACTCACAATTGCCAGTTTATATCACACAATTCTGTCTTAATTTCTCAGAATTGTGAGTTTGTATCATGCAATTCTGGGAAAAAATGTCAGAATTGTGAGATAAGTCGCAATAACCTTTTTTTTAAAAAATGTTATTCAGTGGCGGAAACGGGCATACACAAGTATTAGTATAATGTTCCTTCCTCAAAGAAAAAAAAAGATTTTTTGATTTTAATAGATTCTCATTTTAACGAACCAATATCCATTCCTAATTCACAATCAATCTTTTGGTCTTTCAGCTGATGAATGAACAGTGCGTAGTGTGTCTTCCTTACAATAAATAGCAATAGGCTAGGCTTTGTGTTACTTTTGATATGAAACAAGACAACTCAGATTTCAAATTATGTCCATTTTATTAGGAAATTTAAGCAATGAATACCGTTTTGACGCTCTTTAATGTGGCGTGATAGATCATTGTAGCTTCTGTGTACTCACCTGTGCGTGATCAAACGCATAGGAAAACATTCGTGACAGTTTCGTTTTTGTTCTGGATCCCACACTTGCCACCAACTGGACAGGGGTGGGATTGCAGGTAAAATCTACAATAGATCACTCTCAGTGTAATCTGTCAAAATGACGGATGGCCTTTAGATTAAGTAAGTTAACATGTAATTGCAAAGTTACTTATAGTCAGCAGAATGTCTGTTGGGGGTTGGCTAAACAATACAAAACATGCTATGGAGAAAATGTAACATGCAAAAAGTAAATACATAAAAACAATACTTTTGCCATGTGCTCCTCAATAAAGTGCAACATTTGCATTCTGGAAAGAAAAATCCCATTAATTTTCTCCATTCCAAAACCTTTTTTTTTTTTTTTTTAATTATTATTTTTTTTATTTCTACAGTGATAAAAAAACACATGTTTAATTGCACAATTAAGCCTATTTCTTTGCTTTGATTTTCTTTCTTTTCGTATGTTTTTTTTTTTAATCAGATGTTCTAATCAAATTCTCAGCTGGTTGGTTTGGGATGTGGCTTAGAACTCTTTATTGAATCCCTGTGGAGAAAATGAATGGGACAATTACGCCGGGAATCAAGGTCCAAGATCTCTATTCTGAAAGACATGCAGTTTTTCAGTATTCTGTATCATTGTAAACTAGCCTTGTGAAATGTAAGATATTGCACAACATGTCTGTTTTTTAGTGTGTTTTATTTTACACATATGCTATAAGTAACCAAAACATTCTTACACAAATTCTAAATAATGCCCAGTAGAGATTACATGGAAAATAGACTTTTATGACAGCACATCTCTCAGTACAATAACATAATTCCATAACATAATAATATCTGAACTGACTGACTAACTGTTACAGATGACCACAGTTTTATTGCTGTAAAACCACGGCGTAACCGGCTGATGTGACTCCCAGCTGTTCAGACATGAAGACACTCATGTATTTCTGTTATTGCTAAGAGATTATTATCTCCATTTTCCTTTCCAACTGTGACTTTCAGTAAATTGTTTCATGATACACTGACTGTGTTTGTTTCTAGAAAGCTAAATTTGTGGACTTACCAAACACAAGCAAACTGTACATTAATTATGTTCATTTATTTACTTAATTTGCTCTTTAATTTGCATTGTGTTGTTTTAAATTGAGCAGGTAGCCCCCTCTTCAGTATGGTTACCTCAGGCTTTGGCCAGACACTCGGATTCTCTTATTAAGCTACTGGCACCATCGCGTGGTCCTTGTGCCAGAACATGTTGAGGGTCCAAACCGTATTTGCTCACTTCACAGAAATGTTTCAGTCATGATATCCTGGACATCATTGCTGAAAATTCAATATGACAAAATAATGAAAACTGTGAAACATTATGTATATATGTGAAGAGTTCAGATGCAAAAGCCCCTAAATCCATTTGACGTATTTCTTTTAAAATTAGCATTTCTTTCTGGCTTCTTTATGTAAGTGCTGGTACTTCTGATTGGGCTGAGGTTAAAATTTAGTGAGTTTGAAGTAAAAGTATTTGATAAGATAAAACTAAGTGGAAGATGCTATCTTTTGTGGGTCTTTTGGTCAGCTACATGTATTAATTGTTTTAAGTTTAAAAGTGAATCTTTGTAATGATGGACATTTGAATAATATTAATAATAATGTTTAATGATATACAGTATAATAGGTCAAAAGAAAGAAAGCTCTTCTTTAGTTTTGATGATGAACATTTAACCTAGATTGGGTTGTGGGTGTAAATCAGTGAAGAAAAGTTTGAGAAACGCTGTGGTAAACCATGAAAACATGAAGAATAATAATAAAAAAGGAAATAACCAGTCAGTTTAGTCAACAGTGAACTAATTTGCTCATGCTGCTTTAGAACCACAGTAGTCAAGAGTTTTTCTCTGATCAAAATTCATTCTAACCACACCTCAAGTTTTGAGTATTGTATGAGCTTAAATGAATTTGCTTTTTTCCTATTGCGCTCCCTCCCTGAAGATCTGTGCGGGGGTGGGGGAACGGGGCATCGCCTTACTGAAGACGGTGGATTAATTAGTGAAACTCCTCTCGGGGGAAGCATTAGACAGAGCATCCACGGTCAAACGGGAAGCATTAGCTCCTGAACCCCCTGGCGCACCCGGGCTTCAACACTGCCTGGGTAATTAATAGGGCCTCAGTATAAGTGGAGGAACACTCATTCACTACTCACAGCCGCAAATGGTCTGTAGTTCAACCGAGCAGAACTGGGATAAAACCTCATTTTGCCACTTGCCAAGTTAATGGAGTCCTAACTTGAAAAGCACACCAGCTTGGGAGTTATATTCTTTGGTGTTTAATGCAGCAATGAGGCGTGGGTAAGTTGTATTAAGACTGCTTTAAAGTCAACATGAAATGGCTTTCGCAAACCCACTTCCGTAATGGGCCGTATGTCTGCATCTATTATTTTCAGTGCTGGGGTACTCCAAGACCAGGATCTAGATGGTTCATTAAGGTAACTGTGAGGCTTTAAGAAATGTCAGAATGGAGAGTGAGTACCTTGTTTCCGTTGGTCCAATACCAATGCTTTTCAACTCCAGTCCTCGTGAGAATGTTTTGGACGTCTCCCTGTTTAACAAAGGTAACCAATTAAGTAAATCAGATAATTAAATTAGTGACATGAGCATTTTTAAGGTGAGAAGTATCGAATAATGTCTACAATACATTAATAATGTCTACAATTAGTCATGTCTTATCATACAACTCCACATATCTGATCATCCACTTTCACTCCCACTGGCAAATGGCAACCTCCTCTTCATTCCACCCATCATCAATTAAAAAAAACTCTCAAGGCACCTAATGCTGCTTTTCACTCCACTGCATCAAATCACAGTTATTTGTATAACGCTTTATACAATACAGGTTATTTCAAAGCAGCTTCACAGAAATAAACAAGAAAATAACAGTGTTGCAAAATTCATTTCAATTATGACATGACTTTGATTTCAGCTGTAAAGCAGCTCTACGGAAAACATCTGTCATTATTCAGCTCAGCTTAGTTAAGTGTTGATTCAATTTAGTTCAATAACAGTGTCAGTTTTGCAAAGTTACCATCAGTTCATCATCAGTTCATCACCTTTTCTCTGTCTGTTGACTCTCTTACATCCACTCTGAATTTCACTAATGATCCTCTTTCCTTCATTAACCGCTTGAAAAGTAATATTCTTCTCACCAAGAACTGTGGAATCACTTTCCTTATCAGTCTCATCCTCTTCCTTCAAAGTGATCGTTTCTGATCTTCTGCCTTACCTATTCCTTTCACCCGGTTCTCCCGATGCCCAGTCCAGGTGTGGGTGCTATGAAGAAAAATGCTTCAGAAAGTTGTGTAGATGTGTGTATATATATATATATATATATATATATTTTACATATATTTCAGTTCTGTGTATAATCAGTGATCAATGAGATGATAGAAATAGACGAGGAGGGCAGCCACTTTCATTTCACAAAAAAAAAATTGTGGTGAGTAAGTTTACTAATGAACAATGGCTGGAACATTTTCATATATTTCTGTTGTTTTTCAAAATTAATTTTTTACTTCAGCCCAGCAAACTTTAAATCCCATCTGACTAGCGTGCTTCCCAACAAGAGGGAGAACGTGAGATGGGAGTTTTTCGACAAACCCTAACTGTCATGAACCGGAACAAAAACAGTCCAGGCAGAGTAAGACAAGACGAGCGTTTGGCATTAAAAAGTATATAAACTGTATTATTTTTATTAAAATAACCGATCGTTAAGCTAGTTAAGACCCTCATTCCTTGGCTGGGATCATTTACAACCGCATTCTGAAAAGTTTAAAGCTACATTTAAACTGTCTTTTGGAAGTTCAAACTCGAGGCACCATATCAGTCCATTAGATGGAGAAAAGTTTTCCTCAAAA
Organism: Labeo catla; assembly: GCA_012976165.1. Lineage (NCBI taxonomy): Eukaryota > Metazoa > Chordata > Actinopteri > Cypriniformes > Cyprinidae > Labeo > Labeo catla. The sequence goes on from VONZ01000387.1 coordinate 130,270, forward strand.
AACATAATTTCTTTACAACTGAAGAAAGAAAGACATGAACATCTTGGATGACAAGGGGGTGAGTACATTATATGTGAATCTCTTGTTTTGGAAGTGGACTTCTCCTTTAAGGTGAGATATCAAGCCAATCAAATTATGCTTTTACTTGACTTCACACACAGGAAAATCCTGCATAACATGTAATTGACTTTGGGATGAACTGGCCATGCCTCCAAGGTGTTTCCCTGCCTTAAAGCAAGATATGCTAGGATATGATCCAGCTTCCCAGTGACTCTACATGGGACAAGCAGTTTGGAGAATGCTTCTCTCATTTGCTTAGCTGTCACTAAAACCACTAAGGTCAATGTTACCCTACTGTCAGCTGTACACTACAAAGCTTTAGAGCTAATCTGCCCTACGTGGATTCAGCAATGAACTTCGTACTCCACTCTCTCTTTCTCGCCTATTATGGGCTCCATGCGACCTGCTGAACATATGCTCAGGGAGCCCTTCATACGCACCCATTTGCTTTCATTTGTGTTTGTGTGGTCAAATTTAATCAAGGAAGCATCTGGGCCTCTTTAATGGAAGTAATTGTCCTTTCTGCATGCCTGTGTGTGTGAGCAGGCAGAGAGAGTGTGTAAAGCAGATTGCGGTTGTACTGTATGTGCATGCATGGACAGTGCAAGAGCATGTTGCAGCATCTATCTAAGAGGCCATTGTACTAGGCCACATGAAGAACATTCCTCTGAGGTTTACTAATTATGCTGTGGCTTAACTTGGCACCAATGCGAAAGATCCTGGCTGAAGCTTTTAAATCTGTCCACAAAGTCTCGTCCTAAGACTAATAAGTACCCTGTGCACCAGACCTCCCAGGGGGGCAAACAGCCTGGCCCATCATAACAGCAATTGCTTTCCTGTACAGCTCAAATCACACTCCCCCTTGTGTACGCATACTCCTAAGTAATTCTATCCAACCGTTTCAGTAGTGGAGACACCAAACTGTAATGGAAAAAAACAAGCCATTTGTAACAATTCATATAGACTACATTTATGCCATTTTTTGTCTTTTTTGGCTGTCATAAACTCATTCTGTGGAAAGATCTGCTGGAAGATTGTTATTTTGTGTTTGGAGAAAAGTAACAACATAATGATGAGTGAGTACGAAGAGAATTGTCACTTTTGGTTGAACACAGGCTATTTTTATATTTCTTCTTTCCCTCACATTTCCTATTTTGTTATACAGAAAAAAACAAGGTATAACTCTGGTGTAATGTCACATTACTTGATAAGGATTTAATTTAATTATGGAGCCAAGTATATGGCATGACGTCATTATGTTTATATATTTTAATTGCTTTTCTTAAGTCAGTTTTGTTTCGCTGAGATTAATTTCACCTGCAGGTATCAAGAAGTTTTTTGTGAACTTTCACACCCACCTTTTAACACGTATACTATTTCACCTCTTCCTCAGGAAACAGAAAGGGTGAAAGATGACTTGAAGCACTTCACCCCCTGCCTGTGTCTTTTGTCTATGCTCTGTGGCAGCTGGAGTGATTACACCTTCACCGTGTTTACAGTCACGACAAGATTCACTTGCCACATGCTTCCAAGTATGAAGCCATAACTGCATACAGTCATCCATGCCTAAACACACAGCCCTCCCCATTTAGATCAGTCTGGAGCATACGCCTCCTTATTTTATCCCTCTGAAAAGAGAACAAGAAGCTTGAGACCCATTCAAACATGCCTTATTAGATTTCTGAACCAAATGGATTTTGAATGAAAGTTCAACTTTCCACTATTTGTGCAATTTATTTAAAAAATACATATATATTAAATTAAATTTGTAGTACAACACAAATACAGAATAAGTATATTCTGCAGTGTTGTGCAATGCATAACAACGCCTGGAGTAAGTATACTTTGCACACTCTGTAATACTTTTTTGCAGTGGTACAGTAGACTGTGCACATGCTCAGGACATATAAGACACATTCACACAGTGACCCTGATTTGAGTCCAACCTAGATCAGGTGCTGATCTCTTTCACCCCTACTTTTTGTCCACACCCTATCCAAATGACAAAACCAGGGTTGACCAGGGGCACTGAGGGGCCCTTTAAAAGCTAGGGTATACTGTACTTCATTTTCTGTTTCCCTGTCTTTTTCATGCACAGTTGAGCATGTAAGCCTTTCAAAGTATAACCTTCTGACCGTAAACATGGATAGACTTGTTTGACGTGTGTGCATCTAGAGGACTGTTCTTTTCAAGTGCTCAAATCACTGTGCTGTTGTTCATGTACAAGTCCACACAGAGACAAAAACTGGACTGCTAACAGAGAAGGGAAGTATACATTTAGATTTGGGCCCTCTGTAGTATACCACACCAGCATATTGTCACTCCCAACTCAGGACCTGTGTGCAGTCTATGCACAAATTTAAAAACTGCCACCAGAAGAAGCGTTACGACAATTTTGGTTGTGAAACACTCTTGTGTGTGTCATGACCAATTGTGTCATGCTGAACGGGAGTGTCTTTTTGAATGTGATATGTGCGGGAGCGAGATCATTTTCTGTGATTAAAACCTTATAATTCTTAGAATTATTCTCTGAATTCTTATTCTGTTCTCTGCATAAAAATGTCGGAGGACTTTGATTGCAATGCGACTTCTTTATAATACTTCTATACTGCTTTTTATAGTGAGTTTTTGCAATAGGGAAGACCGGGGATGAAAGTAGCACTTTTTGTTTGAGCATCAGTAACACAGAGGTTGTTTGTGCTAGAGCTCTCAAATTTTGATATATTGTAGCCACATTTGTCTACTACTAAAAAATCTCATTTGGACGTGTACTGCATAATCACAGATTATGTGAGTTAATGTCAAATACAAAGAATTTCGTTGTTACAACCTCCCCCAATACTGGGGTGAGCTGTAACACAGGCTGGGGACCGATGTAACAGTGTGAAGTAATTTTCTAAAATAAGACCCACACTTCCAATTTATGCAAAACCTTGATTAAAGAACAAAGAATAATCTGTTTATTTTTTTTAATTTTTTATTTTATTTTTTTTTAAATTGTTATTTTTTTGTTATTTTTTTTTTTTAATAAGTGAACTACTTAAAGTGACAAAAACATTATACTGTATTCATTTTAGGACTTTAAATTTAGCACAAAAACAACTGCTGCGTGTGTGTTTGAGTGTGTGTGTGTGTGTGTGTGTGCTGTATTCACTCACTAACTCTGTTGCCATCTACCTATTTTTATGTGAATTTTAGAATATCACATAAAAAATGCTGGATGGAAATGTCAATATGCACATAAATTCTAAACATGTGCACAAAAAACGTATATACTCATTTGAGGCGGATAGTGTTTTTATCCAATAAGAAGATGCACATGAACTATGATGGAAACACATTTTACATAAATCCCTTGATGTGCAACAAAAACCTCACACGACTTCACCTCAATAGAGGATGTGATTGGATAATTGTACTCATTGGAATCATCATAAGGAATTGGTTGTAACATATTTAATGAACTGTTACAACTATCCCCACCCCAAACAGCCATAACATAGCAAACTGTTTTAGCATGTGGGTTTTAAGTTAGCATGAATGCAAAATATCAAATTAAACTAGAGAAGTTTAGGTTTAGGTTAGTAGGTCAAATAACTGTATCTACAACACAATGATTAGGCAAAAATAATCTTAATGAAAAAAAAAAAGACTTTCTTTCCTGAAAATCATTTTTTTTGGACATAAAATCTACAAAGCTGCTCACATTCACATACCACTGTATCATTAAAAATATGAATGGAGTGTATGATATTGATGACATCACCACATCTTCTTTCTGACTTGTCAAACTGACAGTGTTACAACTAACCCTGTGTTACAACACTCCCCGTCTCCTCTAAATACTTGTCACTGTACTTTTATTTGCCTGTTGTGTGTTTTATATTGTTCAGAAGTGGGTAGGTTTAGGGTATGGGTAGGGGTGGGGTTAGGTGCTCCAAAATATCTATGAAAGTATACATTTATATAAAATGATTTTTGCAAATGCATGTAAACCATTAAATGTGACGCATAATGCAAACTACTAGAAGCAATGGAGGACCTTCATGTCCAAAAGTGATGGAGTACTCTAAGCATCAAAAAGTGACAGCAAGGTGTCTTGAGTTGGGAGTGAGAATGTGTGGTAACACTTAATTTTAATAGTCCACTTTTGACATTCTACTAACAGTAAGTAACCTTGCAACTGCATGTCAACTAGTCATAAGAGTATTAGTAGACCGTCTGCTTAATATCTTCTAACGCTCTTCTAAACTTTGCAAGTATATGTCAACTCATTCTACTAACCCTAAACCTAACCTAACAGTCTGCTCTGAGATTTAGTAGACATGTAGTTGCAAATTAATGAGAATTCGTTGACTTGTAGTTGACATGTAGCAAAGTTACTTATAGTTAGTAGAATGTCTAAAGTGGACTATCAAAATAAAGTGTAACCAAATGGGTTGACCATACAGGGGAGAAAAGATCCACTGCTAGCATTTGTATCCCTGGCCTCATTTATTCCAACAATGGCCACGAGACAGACTTTTTGACATCAATGATCTGTACATTATACATCTTAAGACTTTGGTCACAACTTACCACTCCTATTGCAGTTTAGAAAGCTAACCTTGAAGGTTAGAGCTTGCAAAGGCAAATTATCAGAAGTCAGTGACCATCACATCATCAATGACTAAAGATTTTACCCTACAATGGAAAGACATATTTTTAACTCAAACTGCAAGTCTTACTGGCCAAAATTGCACCAGCTTTACATCTATATTACATCTTACCCAGCCTAACAAATGAGCCAGGACTGCCTAAAAAATGAGGTGGATGGCACCCCTGGAGGGATCTGTCTATTTCCCCTTTGCACTCTTCATTTTCTCCACGTTTATCCTCCTCCTGTTCTCCTTCCCATTTCGCTCAACTAGGTGGGTTGATTCCTTTCCATCTGCATATGCAGTACAAATGCAGCCGCAGCCCACAGAGGTCGATTAATATTAATGTCAGGCCCTCGTGAGGTGTCGGGGTCTAATTAGGAGGATCTTGTTACTGTAACGTGCTCACTGGCCTGCTGGGATGTGAGAGGGGACAGGACACCCACCCACCTCTGCGCCAGCCCCCGCAGCACCGCGCGTTTAGCGGGGCTCTGCGTGTTCCAGATCATTAATGCAAAAACCGGTCCACATGCGTTCTGTGCTGTATCAACTCTGCGGAACTTTCCCGCTGTTCCGCTAATTAGACATTCTGTTTCATGGCTGACTCTAGCGCCCTCTACATGGCTGAGACATCCTGGTTGCCTCTCGTATTCTGTGACACAACTTGATCTCAAACTTACGGGGCCTCCTCAGAATGCTTTAAGACTGTTTTATTTGAACGCCTCCACATTCCCGCTCTTCTGCGTGAACTTTGTGATTACAGAGCTGCGGCGACCTCCTCCTTCCCTCCCACTGCCTGAGCAAAGCTCCAGGCTCCTGCTGCTAGGAGGAGGTATCTATCGGCTCCACGCGTCGTCCCCTGCCTCGCTAGCTCCGTTGGGAATTTTCTTCATGTCCTTGGTCTCTGATGCTATTCCCCATGGTATCCTCCTCTCAGCACCTGCCTTGTCTCTACCTCTCTTCCCTTTTCCTTGTTGTGCATATGCAAAGAGAGGCAGGCGCTCCCCTCAAATGAGCAGGGTCCCTGACAGCCTCATCAATGGCGTTGACAGAATAAGGACGAGAGGATGATGATCTGAGGAGAGCTTGGTGTTGAGGTGCAGCCTCCCCGCGGATTCATCAAGCCACCTGACACGCCTTAGCTGTGGCGCCAATTGCGGGAGTTATCCCGGGAGAGCTTTAGCCCTTTATCTGAGTGTCTCCATACCTTCCTAAGTGAATTTACATTTCAAAACAGCAGGTTTTCAATCACGCGGGATCAGTACAGGGTCCCCCTTTATCATTAAGTTTACCATCAGTTAAAGGAGAGACTTACTTGACAGAATGGACGTGAAGTTTAGCGGGAGGAGGATTTTGCTCTTTGATGGCTGAGCGCGCTGCATTTCCTCTCTCAAATGAGCAAGTCAAATGGTCAAAAGTCTCTGCTGCAGTACTGAAGTGCTAATGACAACCAGTGCAGGGTTTTATCTTCAAATTCCCAAAACATTACAAAAATATGTTGCTGCATATAAGGAGCCTAGGGAATGCTACCAACATTTCCCAAACTCCCGGCATGGTGTTTTTGCACGCTAAGCCCTTCACGCGCTAAACTCCGGTGTGTTTCGCTGTATGTCTCAGTGTAACAGACAGCCTGTGGGGTGGTGAGAGTTCCCACAGCGACAACGGCTTTTATCTGTTCATTCTGGCAGCCCCTCAATGAGATTATCAGCTCGGCCATTCATCACTCATGATCTGCCGATCAGCTGATCCTTATCCTCCTCCATCCGTGCTGTGACGGAGGTAAGGCTACATGCTCTCAGCTGAGTGCTCAGTCATCTTTACGCTATGCGCTACTACGGAAAGCAAAAGAAAGCACAATCATTAGGCTAAATATTAGCACAGGTGCCAGAACAGATGTGTCTGAAGTCACTCCTATGGGATCTCTATATGTTTAACACCCTCAGCCAGAGTAATACATGCATATATAAGCGGGGAAAATCTAGTTAATTTTATATGAATGCCTGAGTGTGCATTAAATTCTTACCAGTGGTGGGGTAAAAACTGAAAAACTGAAGCATGAAAACTGAAACGTACCATATTTTCTAGCTAGTTTTAAATTTTAAACCCATAATTTGTAATCAAAATGCCATAACACAATCTTCCTTTGAAACAACAAACTTTACTCTGATGCCCCTTTCTTACAATCGACTGCAAGCTTATATTCAGATCTGCCTCCATCTATTCAACAACTGAAGAACTGAACCAAGTCACCTGTCTACATTTTTTTCTCTTTTTACATTCTCTTCACAATATGGAGGAAATAATCTTTTACCTCTTCTGCCACTACATTGCAACTTCAAAGTAGTTAAACTACTAAACTTTAGATTTTACTGTAGCTTTTTCAAATGTAGAACTGTTAGATCAGAATCAATGTATTTAAATCAACCAATCAATTAAACTATAAACATGCTTTGATTTATACAAGTCCAAAAACAATAATGAACAGAAGTATTTCTGTTTCATTATTTAGTCAAATTTTTGCTTTAAATATTGTCACATTTATCTACAAAATATTACAAATTAGAAAAGGCAAAATGCTGCGCCAAAGAAGAATCTAAATCAGTAACAACTTTTATTAACTAGTTTCTTTAAATGAAGCTTCTGAATGAACCAGTTAGTCAAAATGATTCATAATGCTTTGCATTTTACATTATGTAAAACTAGCATTTTGATAGTCCACTTTAGACAACCTTCTGACTAGAAGTAATTTTTATTGATTTTGAATTATTTGATTATTTGTAGACTGTATGCTTATATCTCGCCACCTTGGAATTATAAGGTTCTATCTGAACCTATCTTTTTTTTTTTTTTTTTTTTCAAAATTTAGTTATCGACTATTCTTATTCTGTGACAACTTATTTACATTATGTGATGTTTCTTTTGTAAGCTGTGTAGATTTTGGGCCTTTATTTTAGAAAACAAAAATCTATCTACAGAAGTCTATGGAACACAAAAACTTTGAAGCTCAATATCTCAAAAGTGCTCAGAATGCAGACAGAATCTATAATTCCAAGGCAGAGATCTATTGACACTATTTTGATGGTCCTTTAAAAACTTTGCGAGCATGCCAACTTGTATTACTAACCCTAACAGTCTACTAATACTCTAATGAGAGTTAGGTGGCATGTAGTTACTTATAGTTAGTAAATTATCTAAAGTGGATTATCGAAATAAAATGTAATCAAAGTAGCTTGTTAATAGTGGCATCACTGCTTTTGGTTAGTTACTCACTTACACTGCATCACACAAGTGGTCTTAAATGTTGCAAATGCACTGAGGAAAGAAAACACCTTTAACTGAAAATGAATATTTTACATGCTACTTTTTTATTTTAACAATTTTTTTTTCAATAGAGATCTCTTAAGTGTCACTCAAGCAGAGCAAATTTACATCTATTAAAACTAACGCTAGACTGAACAAACCCACCAAACACAATATATTAAAGCTACCATATGTGAACTATTTGGAGTGACAGTAACAGTTGACTCAAGTGGTGTGCACTAATGTCCTCCTGAAGAGAGGAGCAAGAGCGAGAAAAAACAACGACTCGGCACAGCTGGAGACGCGTCAAGCATCATTTGCTTTTTCACATGATTAATTTGATTTTAATATCTCAAATCGAGGGCTGATTAATTTTGATCGTATGTTAAAAACGATACACACTCCATTAATTAAAAGTTTTCTTTGAGTTGTCGGTGCGAAGTTTCGCCTTGTGGATCAATGTCGACCATGTGAGATGCCTCCATGTTACTTTGTACTGCATGCACAGTCATGTTCAGTGCTGTTTTGAGGCTTGAGGCTGTTAATGTCACTCAGGTTTTCTTAGGGGACCCCGTTTTAGGAGCAAAAGCTGACCTGAGGTGCTCTCTGACATTCCCTCCTACTTTAAGGCCTAAATCCAAATTTAAAAGCCAAGGAAAGTGGAGCGCTGTCAACACCAAAGGTAATCCTTCACTGAAGCTCCCGGTTTTGCGTTGCTTATGATGTTGTATTGGGGCATGACAGAGTAACTTTAGAAGATATATGGCAGGAATGTGTGATGAGTGACATCCTTATTGCACATCAGAAAGAAAAGGGCAGGCTTTAGGGCAATTTGTGCTTGGAGCCTGAGGCCTCAAGTTTGGGACCGACACAGCCAGTAAAGAGGTCAGTAAACAAAGCATTTGCATTTGCAAAGCATTTTTTTAATGCAATCTTACTAGGTTGTTTTGTATTGTATGGTTGTATCTATTTAATGATTGGAAACTGTAGTGTTTACAATGAGAAGGAGTGACAAAAATTACTAAAACAAAGATGAAATGTTCTTTCCAATTTTTATAAAAAATATACTTGTATGTTTTGTAATGTTATAAAAATAAGTATTGTGCAATAAAAAAAAACAGCTAAACTAAAATTAAAGCATAGACTGAAGCAAATCAGGGGTGCACTTCCTAAAAGCATCATTAGACAGTTACTGTATGGTCTCAAGTTATTATCATTATCCACATAATTCAATGTGTAAGTGTTTTCAAAAACCTGAACATACACAAACAGCATCACAAAATGTGGTTAGAGCTACAACTTTTGACATGTGGTTAGAAATGTAGTTACTTGTTAATATGAGGTGGACTTAAATAGATTATGGTCCTGAGCAAAATAAGTTAGGTAAAGATTTACACAATACAGATTGTGTCAAACAGCTTTTCAAACAGGAAAATAGATAGTAATGCTGATACTAAATAGTCAGTAATGCAGACAAAATAGTAAACAAATAGTAGTTTGACAGTCAGTCAATATTTCAGTTAAAGTCAGTTTATGATTGATTCAGTGATGTCATCATCCAGCTCATTCCATTTGTTAAGTCATGACGTAAGGAAAGCTGTTTATGGGTCCAGGCCTCTACTCGTTTCAATAGAGCATTCTGTCTTAGCTGTTTAGAAGCACTGTTTATTCATATTACACGTATAAGCTAAACACTGAAAAAAACTATGGTTTTATATATAACCTTATATATAATCGTAACCTTATAATAAAGGTTACGATTAGAATTTTTTGATAGTATTATATCACATTGTGAGTGTATATTAACACCATTTGTTGCTTTCTTGTGGCATATGATAGAGCGTGACACGTGATGTCAGACTTAACAAATGGGTTCCAATAGTGTATGTGCAATCAAGTCAACAATATTGCCAAAAATTAAGTGTGAGCAAGCCAAAGGCAACAGTGGCAAGGAGCCAACACTCCATCGGTGACAGAACCTTGTGAGAAACCAGGCACAGTCAGGGGGCCAGTTCTCCTCTGGCCAAATGAAACCAACATTCTGTGGTTTAATTCCAGGCAGCAACACAAGTAAGTTTGTGGACTGGCATAACTCAGAACAACCATCCAGTTCTTTCCTCTTGGTGATTAATTACATCACATACTGAAGGAGTCAAAGCTGGCCACAGGGTTTATGCAGAGGACTCGCCCGGTTTTCGTGGTCTTGTGCCGATGACCGCCTGGTTGATGAGGTCTTCAAAGGGAATCTGTCTCTAGGGCTCATTTAGCTGACATGGTCTCCGCTAACATTCAGGGCTGATCCACTGTCTGGTCTGTATACAGTCTAGATCTGGGTGACTACAATGACTGTATCTGGATGATCTGATCTGGATGCAGACTGGGTGGCTACGGTGATCACAGTATAAGAATGACAATGTAACAAGTACATTGGGTGTTATGGAAAGTGTTCACAGTTCCGGTTGACCTTATTAATGCAGCCTAACAATCCTCTAACGGATTTGAATTACAGAAATGTGATAGTGTGCTATGTGTATGTCAGGTTAAAGAGATTGGTCCATAATCTCGATTTTAACTGTTTGGGCGCTAATTAGTAAAAGGATCAACCACCCGCAGTCGATTTTGATATTCTAGGTATTATCAAATGGGCAGGTTTTGTAACAGAGGCACTAAAAGGAATAGGGAAGACGGCAGTAAGCTGTCAGTGAAGGAACTTCTGACATGGCATCAGCCATCAATTGCCAGTTTCTACAATACCATACTAGCAGTGGAATCCATGCCCCCAGTTCCAACAAATGCTACAGTAACATTTATTCCCAAAGTGGATTCTCCAAAAGCTCCAGGAGACAATAGACCAATCACAGTTTCCTCTGTCCTAGGCCTTAGGTCTCCACAAAATCCTTGCAAGGAGAACAAGCGATAATTTCTCTAAATTGCAATATGCCTTACTGAAGAGGGATGGATTCCTGGAGGCAAGTGCCGTTCTACATGCCCTGTTACAGAAAGCACATGAAGAAACATCCTGATAGCAATGCTCTTCTTGGATATCACTAAGGCATTTGACACCATCTCCCAACGCACTATCCTGGAGGTGGCAAGAGGTGCTGGCATACTCAACCCACTGGTGAATTGCCTAGCCTGTCTTTGTGGAAGAGGTGTTAAACAAGGCAATCCCCTCTGTCCTCTTGTTCATTCTAGCATTGGATAAAGCTGTGCAGGCAGCGTGGCCAGAAAAAGGGATCAAAATAGGAGACCGACATGTCAAAGCCATAGCCTACGCAGACAACCTCATATTGATTGCCAGGAATCGTGAAGACTTCAAACAAGCTGGATGGGCTCTGTAATGCCTTGAAATGAATGGGCATGGCTTTAAATGAAAGCAAGTTGATGGGTGTCATGATCCTCATGAATGGGAGAAGAAAATGTTTACCCAAGTCCCTAGTCAAATACCACCTTAGATGGAGAGATCCTGGCATTAAGGGTCTTGAATACCTAAAGATACCTGGGCCTGACTTTCACCTAGAAAGTTGTACTGAAACACACTGGGCAATATGGAAAGAATTCTGCATCAAGTTACCTCATCTCAAGCAAGGAAACTTGTTCTTGGAGAGGCACACTGGAATACTTTGACCAGAATGGACAGGACGATAAGGGCGGCTGAGCACTCTATGCCTGACCACCTCAGTTCCACATAAACAAGGATGATAAAAATTTCTAACCAGCAGCAACCCCAACCCAGACGAAGCATTGCCAGAGTTAGCATCAAAGTGAATTCTAAACAAAGTGAATAATCCATGCAGAATCAGTAAGGAAGTGATTACCTCTCCAACTGAACCCAGTGAAGAGTGGATAAAACCACTCTGTTGATGGCAAAGACCTCATAGTTGAAGACACTGATGCAGTAATCCACTTGTGGTTGGAGAATCCAGCAATGATCTTCCCTCTACTCTGTCTCTGAGGTATTCAGCAAAGAGGTATCGTCATGCCAACAAAAGCAAGAAACGCAGAAGGAAGAAACCCACTACTAACAAGCTTAGCTTGCAAAAGAGCTTGACAAGCCAGAGAAACAGAGCCACATATTGCAGATTATCAAGGTTACACATGATGGTAGATGCACATGCCATAGCAGAGTTATAAGAAGGCTGGAAGTAATGTTAAGAAAAGAAGTCTCCACAACCTGGGTGGACCCCATCATTTAACTTCCTTCATTAAACCTGACCTGCTGATAGATAAAGGAGCAACATCAATTGTGATGGATGTATCTATTGTAACGGGATCCAGAGTACAGTGCTTCTGAGAACACAGGACTGGCTAAAGACCTAAGCTCCAATCAAACACATCCTTGTCATTATATCTTGCAGAGGATTGATGAATGGCCCAACAGGAAGAGTCCTAAGGAGTCTTGGGCTGAAAGAAAGAGATATCTCAGACCTATGTCTACTGACCATTGGTGGCTCATTGAAATGTTATGACCTGTATATGCAAAGAACATAAACAGAAGGAAAAGTCAACTCAACATGGATGATACGCATAAGATGTGGTGATTAAATCCATTTATGCCTCACCAATAGCGTCTTTTAAGACTTAAGCATTAGTGGAATTACATCTCCACCACTATTGATACATGACTTAATAACTTGATGTCAAGAAAGATAGAGCCACACTCAGGTGATAAGAGCAGGCCATTTGTAACTCTGTTGAGAGCACTCTCAGTACTATGATATGGTCTAAATCCTTCCTAGAAAACCTCACAGATACCATTTCTCTAGGAAGGAATATAGTTGTGAAGATACTGCCTTTTTCCATTATCTTTTGACAGAAAAGAGAGATTTGAGATTGGCCTGTAATTACAGATTCTTTAAGCTCAAGCTGTATTTTTACAAGTTAATAATTTTCAGGACAGGATCTATTATTTCTGGAAACACTTTTTAAAGTAGCTTAGATGGTATAGGGTCTAACAAACATCTTGTTGGTTTAAGATGATTTAAGAAGTTTATGCAGTCCTTGCTCTCCTATAGCAGAGAATGAGTGGAGTTGTTCCTCAGGGGAGCTATAGTGCATCTATCCAATGTGATACTGTAGCTGACAGCTTCATCGATATAATTTATTGTCTGATAGTATCAAACTTGGAAGTAAAGATATTCATGAAGTCATTACTGCTGTGCTGTTTTGAAATGCCTGTTGATGCGTCTGTTGATGCTTTATTTTTCATTATTGTATTGAATAAATACCTGGGCTTGTGTTGTTTTCTTCTAAAAGAGACAAAAAGTAAGCAAATTTCTGTAGGGAGAAATACTTTCCCTCCATGCAATACAAAATACCTCTAGTTTTGTTTTCTTCCACCTGCACTCCATTTTCTGGGCTGTTCTCTTTAGGGCACAAGTGTGCTTGTTATACAACAGTTATACACAGTGTCAGACTGTTTTCCTTAATCTTCTGCGAGTGTAATAGAGCAACTATATGTATAAAGTGCTAAAAAAAAGAGAGAGAGTCCATAGTTTCTGATACAAAATCAAGTTTTTCTGAGCTATTGGCTATGCTGAGTCAGGAAGTCAGGAAGATTGTTTACACATTCTTTTGTGGTAGAAGTGATAGTTATAACATATTTGTGACAGGTTAGTTTAATTTGCAGCTTTAACTAAATGGAGAATACACAAAGATAATAATAGATAATAATCTGAGATATCATCACTCTGCTGCAGAATTTAAATGCCATTAACATCAATCCCATGTGATAATATTAAATCTAGAGTATGATTAAGACAATGATTAGGCCCTGAATTGTGTTGTCTAACTCCAATAGAGTTTAGAATGTCTATAAATGCTAATCCCAATGCATCTTTTCCATTATATACATGGATATTAAAATAACCAACAATTAAGTCTTTATCTGCAGTCAGTACTAACTCAGATAGAAAATCAGCAAATTCTTTCATAAAGTCTATATTGTACCCTGGTATACCAGTAAAAATGTCAGAAGAGATTTATCATTAACACCTATTACATTCTGTGAATTACTGAAAATGTTACTTTATATACATATATATGTAATAGTAGTATAAAATCTTAAAGTTTTAATTTGATCTCAAACCAATTAGCAATCAGCAGAACTTATTACTCCTTTGTGACTTCATTAACATTTGTGATGATGTATGATGTCAAAAACAGAACAATACCAAGCTGTATTGTTTTTGTAAAAGTCTTGTCTGTCTTTTGCCAATGTGATAAAGTTTTGTATTGTAAGTGAACCTGCTGTAACGCAAGACAAATTTCAGAATTTCAAATTTCTTTGTCTGACAATAAAATTATACCATATTGTCAAACATGAAGATGGGGTTATGTATTGTATTTATGTATGTAAAACAACACATTCATCAGCAAAGTTATTCACAGGCAATGTTGTCTCGAAGCTGTGTTTGCATTTGTTTCGTCTTCTTATAGTGCATTGGGGTCTTTGTACCCTGGTGAAAAAAAAGCAAGTTAAATGCAATTTTTAAATTAAATAAAAAAATTAAATTAAGTTAAATTATTTATTTATTTATTTACCTACTTTGGTAGGTACATCTCTTCTTTGACATTATCATTAACATAAAAGTGGACTCTCTTTAGGTGCACTTAAGTAGTTATTTTTTTTTTTAACTTAAATATTTGAAGCACACTACAAGTGCACTTTCAATACAATTAAATACATTTTCTTTTCACAAGGTGTAGTGTAGGAAAATATTGGCCTACCTAGTTTATGGACTGCAGATTACTGCATAAAACATAGCTATCTGATGAAAGTAATCATTATCGGGAATGCACTTTCTTTGGCAAGCCTTAAAAAAGCTTTGTCCTATAAACTTGATGCATAGGCCTACATGAATCTTTTTTGTGCTTGTGGCGTAAACTGGTATTCTGCTGAACACACAGTTCGGTTATTAACGAGAGTGACAACTGCATTCTATTTTCAGTAAACCTGTGCTGTGTGAAAGGGACTGCACTGGACAACTAGTTGTCTGTCACATCAAGCAGTGCGAGAGCCACTATGCGCTGCACACTCGAGTGTCTCATGTGTGTTGTATTTTTTTTTCCTCTCTCCTGTGGGGTTCTAGTTACTCACAAAGATGCAGATATAAGCTGTGTGTCATCGCCACTACTCCCATCAGATTTGTGGTCTTTGTGTGACCCAAATGCTCGGTTATAAATAAAAAAGCATTCAAATTCTGTTAATTAAGATTTGTTGGATGACATCACACTTAGATTTATCTCTTTAATTAAACCACAGTTGTGTCTGCGGTGTTCATCGCTGTTCATTGTTTCTGTGCCAGATACTTATTAAAAAGAGAAGCTTCATGTAGTCATTTAGTTTGGGGTTAGTAAGAATTAGTAAGAACGCCTTGTTTTCAATTGACACTGAAGACCAGAGTAAAAATACTTTTTCATCACAGATATAATGCTAAAATTCTAAAATAGAAAAGAAATTCTAATACTTTTTTTTGTTCACAGTAATTTCAATCACATTTTTGATCAAATAAAGGTAGCCTTTGTGAGCATAAGAGATTTCATCGAAGAACTACTTTATCAAACGGTATAGTTTGACTGTAGTTTAACTGCTTAAAATAATGAGTAGTTTCAAAGTAGCAAACTACATTAAAGCACTTGCATACTGTAGGTTTAAAGAATGTGCAGAACTTTGTGTAACTTTCTGAAAAGCTTTGTGGATCTATAGACTCATTGGATCGCTTCAGTTTTCTACTTTAATTACCACTGGCCTTGTGAAATCTCTGACAAGAGCTTCAAGCATATATGAGTAAGGCAGGTTTGGATAAGGTATAGATATACAATAAAAGTCCTCAAGGTCAAGTGGAACGCAAAATTGTTGCAAGCAGTGCTGTTTTCTTGGCATCTTCAGCAGAAGGGCTGATTTCCTACATCATTAATTGCTGAATAGATTGCCTGTTGAATTCTTAATATGTTGTCAGTGTGTGTTTGTCATTACAAGGTTGGCAGTGAGCAAACTGGTCAGCCTTCAGTCAGTCAGCCTTGGTTTACCATCAGTGAAGCAAAAGACAAAGCTTTCTCAACACTTGTTTTCAACACCTGGCGGCTGTTTTGGTCCTTTTAAACAGCCTTCATAATAGAGATGGTAATGAATGAAGTGCTATGCACGTGTATTGGTCCTTTAAAATGTTTTGTCCATCCAATAAGCACCATTTAACCAAAGACCCCGATTTGGGTTTACCTGTAGGAGTCGAGCGTTTCAGAATCCATTTTAATGCGTAAGTAGGGGGCTTTTGGTTTAATTCATATTCAGTGACTTTGCATGTTTTAAGCTCTATGCAAATATTATTGGATTTTCAAAGGATTTGATGGATTTTCTCTGGATTTTCTCACACAAATGTTGGCAAAAATAGAGTGAAATATCTGCCTCTTTGTGAGGAAGATTTGCATGCATGAAATATTTTAATGAAAGCTTCCCCCAGTCCTCACAGGAGAATAGGATTTGATTTCAAAATATCATCATTTTGGGGGGCTGGGCGTCATATACAGAGGGACCGGTGTGCCACCCTACTTTTCAAACATACTAAACACTAACCTTTAGCACCTCTAGCACATTTTCCTGTTATTTACACAGAATAAAGACCACAGCAATACTTTAAACATAGCACAAAACAATTAACAAAACATAGTACAGAAAGTATCACAATGTAACATAAAAACCTTCAAAATAATGGACATGATAATATTAATTATAATAGATTTGTCCCAATTTGCACATATAGCGTTGACAGTAACTTTTAACAAAAAAGCATGTAGAGAAAGTTCAGTAGGATGTCATCTGTGGTTTTAATTTCTCTTTTGATCATACGTCACTTTTATCTCAACATATTTATTAACATTTGTGAGATTTACTACTATCTTTATAGTTTTTACTTTGACCACAAAGCATGTTGGTGCTGCAAATATTATTTAATTAGATTTATTGGATAATTCATTGTATAATATTTCCATGTTATTATTCCATTATATATTTATTCACAGAATTACAGAGTGTAATTCAGATCTTTGGATCCTGTTATTTGATTTGTGTCATTTTTATTCAGCTAAATTATACAAATGCATAAATTTACACTGAATATTTAATATGGCATTTTAAATTAATGACACCTTAAAAAAAAGATGACAATTAGGATACTTTGCACAAAAGTATGAATCCTTTGTAGGATGTATAGTATGCAAATCGGGATGCAATGAAGAAAGAAGGAAACAGTAACGATTTATCTGCGCAGGCACAGCTCTGATTTACACTGGTGATCTCTGCATGATTGTGAGACATCGCCTCTCATTTAGGGATACATCCATATGCATGCCATGTACAGACAAAATAACAACAGCAGCAGCAAGTCCTACAAAGAAAATAAGGCAGTTTAGGTGTTTTTGTTATTTAAAAAAAGAAAGACTAGATAAAGGAGACTGTAGATATATGAGCCATGGTGAAAACCAGACTCCAGAAGGAATTCATCGGGTTCTTTCTGTCTGTCAGAATAAGCGGCAGTACAGCCAATGGCAAAGACTGACAGACAGGACTTTATTTGATGTCTTACAGTATGTAGTCATAAATAGTGGGAAGTTGAATGTTTTGTTGAAAGCTTATACTAGTAAGTCAATCATCACATTTTTTCTTTAAAACTTTTTAAAGTCACTTACAATAAATTGAAGACTGATCTAATTTGATTTAAAAAAACAAAAAACAAACAAACAAACAAACAAAAACTGTTAACCCCTTGGCTAGCTGGTCAGACTGTGTCTTAAAACAATTTGTTGAGTCAGCTTAAAATAATTTGTTACCCTGTACCCTGTAATTTGTTAAATTTTAAGTTCAGTCAACTAAAATAAGTTTATTCAACTTGAAATGTTAAGTTGTACTAAGTAACAACTTAGATATTTGTGTTTGCTAAACTTAACAGATGGGTAAGTAACCCAGCTGCCTTAAAATTTTAAGTTGATTCAACTCAAATATCTAAGTTGTCACTTAGTATAATTTAACATTTCAAGTTGAATAAACTTTTTTTGAGTTGACTGAACTTAAAATTTTAAGGCAGCCAGGTTACAAATTATTTTAAGTTGACTCAACAAATTGTTTTTTACAGTGTAGGCTAAGTTTATGCATCTGCCCATGCTTTCATACTCATAGACTGAGGATAAAAAAGAGGGGAATAGATAGATTTCCACTGGTCAGAGACAATTTTGTCTACATTGTAATGTAAGATGGGGCTATTTAGATATGCATTGTGAGAACAGAGACTGTGCAAGAGATGGAGGACTCTGTTTAGACATGACCCGTGAACGTGAGAGCCAGACTGCCTGCAGACTCAAAAACACAAGACATTCTTTGGGTTCACCTGTCTCTGGTGAAGAATGTCAGACAGGACTAACGTATCTTCATATCAGCTCTCACACTGCAATAAGCAGCCACTCACTAGAGGATTGAAAAATTCATTAGGTGAAGAACACAAAGTTGGGAAGCATTTAGAGAGAGGTTCTGATCTGTTTCATGGGCCAATTCCACTGTACCGTTCTGTCCCCAGGAC
This sequence comes from Labeo catla, assembly GCA_012976165.1. Taxonomy (NCBI): domain Eukaryota; kingdom Metazoa; phylum Chordata; class Actinopteri; order Cypriniformes; family Cyprinidae; genus Labeo; species Labeo catla. The sequence continues at coordinate 148,838 of VONZ01000387.1, forward strand.
ATAACCTGTACAAATATGCATAAAAAATGAACTATAAAATACATTGTATTATTAAGCAATGTGTCCTGCACATTAATCTAACTGCAAAAAATGTTTAATTAAAAAGAAATATTAAAAACAACCTAAAACACTGAAAATATAGCATGCATGTCCCCAGTGTCTATCACCACATTTTGAAATATAATATATTATGAAATATAATGTTTTAAATCTTTCAGAAATCATTTTTATTTTGCATTTTTGTATACTTCCATATCCCATCTGTGATTTAAATACATTTATTTAAAAATAAATTTATAATAGTTTAGATTAAATATACATTTTAGTCGTGTCCGCAGGTTTTCAGTCCTGTTATCCTAACACATTCCCCCCTCTAAAAAACTTCCACCAGACACATTTTCAACATAATGCAACATTGGGATCTTCAGAAGGCAATGAAATGACCGAAAGCACGTGGTCTTGTTTTCTTTTCTGTATATCTGATGATATTGTAACTGTGGCTGGGAGTGCCATTATAAATATACTGTCCTGTTACCTAAATTATTTCTTAGATGTTACTTGTTTATTTTAAAAATACAAATCTTTGAAGAGTCATTATAATTTGCTGAGTATCCTCATAATATTAGTATGTACTCCACGTGGCTATATTTTGCTAATTTTATCCTAAAATCTCAATCCTGTTACTTTCAGTCCTGTTACTCATATACTCATATATCCTATACCCATCTACACTAACTGAGTAATAGTAACAGAAATTAGTGATTTATTTAAGATTTTTTAATGTAAATATTAGACTATATCCATATTAATCTAGATAAATTTGAAAATACATCTTTTTTCTCGATGTTTTGGCTTTTTATCCACACTAAGATAATGTTTTTGCCCAGAGAAAACTTATGGTTGCTTGTGCATTATTGTATTTATATCTTATCTCATAACCCGTCCTCTACCCCTAAACATAACCCTAAGAAAAACCTCTGCCGACCAATAGATTCAAATAGAAACATGATTTGGCCTTTTTTTTAAACAGTGAGGTCAGATCACTAGTCAGTGTTTAACACGCTTCACTATATCCGTGCAAGCATTAATACCTCATATGTGCAGTCAAACTTGTATACTAATATAATGGATATTCATTCCTGTTACCCGGTTTCATTCCTGTT